>MQTX01000038.1:2175170-2211509 GCA_009735665.1 Angiostrongylus cantonensis
ACTCACAAATAACAGTGCATACGGTAGTCTCTAGCGCTTATATGGTGTCCCTAGATGCCCAACTCTCATCTACAATGAAGAGGAGGCAATTTCATACCATAGTATGACCCTCCAGTTGAGATATTTCCATTAAGACCTGCACCTAAAAGTAAATTCATGGCGTGGTAGAGCCTGTCGACAAGCTATATCTGACTACATTCTATCCAGAAACATTGAGAATAAGGAACATTCGCCTAAGACTACGGTGCTCTTTACTTTCCTCAAAAGTGGAAAGCCGCCGAAACACAGAGCGGTCCTGCATACGACGATAACAAGTGGAGATTGTACTGGTAAATCCTACTCAGATTAGTCGATGACTGACTAAATAACGACGTCATACAGGCATCATAAATACCATGAATTTTTGTCTGCATGGCAATTCGTCTTTTTTTCTAACACAGAGTTTACCATATTCTAAAACATGTCACAATTATATGACCTTCGAAAGCACCTGTATTTTGAACTAAGTTGAAAAAAGAGCATACCGACTGATTTCCGGCGAATAAATCCTTTATATTGTTGAATTGCTTCGAGAAGAAATCACCGACTTCTGCAGCTTTGCCTGAAAGATTAAATTTTGATTTTCTCTTATAACAAGAAGCAACGACATTTTCTTTCTTGTAGCAACTGTATATAGCGCTAATATGTCGTGTTGTATTTCTACTCAGCTCCAAACCAAAGGGTTTTTCACCCATTCGTAACCCCAATGACGAAATGGTGCTCTTCCAGAAGACAACGATGCTCAGATCTTATGGTGTTATATGATAGCCTTTCATTTCACTCGCTTTCATTTTATTTCATTATTTCATCTTCAACTATTTTTTTCGCTTGCGGTCCTAATGATTGCGGAGAAGTTAATAGACTAGTCTTTTGTTTTTTGTTAATGAAAAGACGGACATAATGAGATCTAGAAAAAAAAGACGGAAAAAATGGCTATCGGTCAGCATTTATACCAGTCTAATTGAGTGAAATGACTCTGAATTAAATGCTCTGGTAAAATTTCTTTTCCATTAGTCCTTAATATAACTCCACGTTTCTCATTAAATAGGAGGGTTTAAATCCTACTGGATGTTACCAGTTAGATCTGAGATGATGTACTCCTGTTCCTTCTTATTTCCAACGACCTTGTTTGATTTTGATTTTTACGACGTTTAAAAAATATATTTTAGTGATTATATTCTTCTTAATTGAACAATATGTTCTAAAATCTAATTGGCACACACAACGTATAGGCGGCATGTGTAACTCAGATCTTCAGAACTTATCCCATCTTCGAGACCAAAAGGAACAAACTTCGATAGCGAAATTTTGAAGGGCCAGTCACATAATAAGAAAAATAGATGACAGATAGACGAAAAGGAAATTAGAGCGAGCTCCAAGAGAAGAAGAAAGGGACTTCTCGGACGACCAACCAACGGGCAGATGTGTTCGTAGTCAACGTCAACCATGTGCATTCGAAGACGGACACGATTTCAGGACGACAGAATGGGCTTCTCAGACATCGCTGTATTGGAAGTACACCACCACACCACCACGAACCACGATTACGCGAGAAAGAAACGAATGGAATTTATGCTGAGGTCCACACTATGCACTATCAGTGAAGACTAGCCACCCAAATATCCAAGCGTATTCTTCTTGAGAAAAATCCACTTCTTCGTTACTGCTGATTTCAATGGACGAATCTTTTTTGATGTTGGAAGTAATATGCAGTAAACAGTCTCCTTTCGAATTAATCACTTCATATCGTCATAATTATCTCCGTTGCTTTTACAATCAAACCCTGACTAGATTCTTCTAATCGAATGCAAATCGAAAATCTTCAATATGATTGGGCTTCAAGAGGTTAGTATAAAAGATTTATTCGGCTAACGTATCGGTGCCTCCGCCTTCCTCAGAGCCACGTTGATCTGAGTCGATGCTCCATAGCTGGTCGTCATCGCGATGTGGGTGTGGGTGTTTGTTGTTGCATCGAGTCGAATTCGGTGAAGGGAGTATCGACCGAATAAGGGAACTTCGCTCAGCGGTGCGTTTCACACTGGCCGGTGTTGATCGTTGGGTGCGAGACAAAAGCATACCACTGGAAATAGAAATTGTCCCTTCGGGTCGTCCTCGATGTGATAGCTTATTTCTACTCCGACTTCGACTGGTTTCCAAATCATTCCAACCCTGACACATAGTGTACTTCCTTCCTTCATATCACTTACTTATAGGAGCGTGTAGTACAGCGGGAAAAAACTCTTTGTAATACACACGTAGTTATAGTTCCGATTCCACTCCCCTGACCAACCGAGCTCCACAAACCTACTGGGAAGACAAGTTAGCGTCAGGCATATATGGGTGGGCAAAAACAGTGATGTGATCGATCAGGATACCTATGAAAATCATTGTACAGGCCAGGTATGCATTTACCCACTACATCGATGCTTGATGAAGTCAGAGGCGAAGCGCATCCCTCCGTATTGATCGAAGCGAATACATTATCCTTCATCTGTCAGCTCCTTCAAGGAAAATGAGCCATTTTTTCTACAACTGAATTTGACAACTAGTCCAAATTGAGGACTTTTCAAGGCTGTCATGGCTTGTAGAGTACACTCTCGATTAGCTTTTCTGTTATTGTCAAGGGGGCCTGGGATTATAATATTAGAGACGCTTATGACAGCCTCTTTCCAGTCGATAGAATGCATAATGCACGTCTGAGAACTTAATAATTATGTTGATTGACTCCAGTAATGACTAACTGAAAACAACATCACTGTCTGTATCACGTCTAAACTTGTCTTTACCCACTATCTATTGAGGCATGAGCAAAAACTCGGTACCTCGAACGGGCTTCGAACCTGTGATTACCTTTAGCGAGGCCTCAGCTGCTATCCACCACACCGCTCGAGGCCCTCGTTTTGCCTTACACTCATCTATGTTTCTACTCTACTGGTCTCATAAGTAATCACTATTTCTATAGAAGAACATGGCCGTCTTTCGATTTTTATGCTCACATTTTTAGAAAATGTCGCGAGCTAGCTATGAGATTTTCGCTGTAGTGTAATGTTTTGATTAAGTCATAAACAGTTATTGAAGGAAATGTATCTGTGTCAATCGCCTAACTTATAATCCCAGAGCTACGCCCTAATGAAGGTAGCGATAAAGCTCAAAGCTCAGGTTTTCACACAAGGCCCACGAAAAACACCGCACTTCGTACGCGAGCAAAGGAAACAGCGTCCGGCATTCATCAGTTACTTAGAAGAGAACCACACTTTCGTCGCAATTCGTAGGACACTGGAAGTAATAGAATACATATTTAGCCTATACGGTGGCTTGCGGTGGTCCATTGATTTACGAAAACACATTTTCTATCCTAGTAAACAAGTCCTGTAGTACGCTGTAGACCTCGGAAGTTAGATGGGCTTTAGGCGAGGGATGGAAACAATGACGTGTGTAGTGCAAGGCATCACTAACCATTGCGCAATACACACTCTAGTATAGCTCTCTAGTTTACTATTCTGCTGAACGGTATCCAAGAATAGCTCTCCGAGCTTTGTATAAGTCAAATCCGTGCAGTAGAGATAGTTGTCCTTTATCTTACACCCTCCATGTTGTAGATTCGAGCACCCTCACATCCCTCACATGAAAGAGATCGTTGTAAAAACTTTTCCGACCACTTCAATTGAAGAGTACTAAGCAGAACATGTTGCCTAGGGTAGATATCAAAGCTACGAAGTCTTCGGTGATTGGACTGATTGGACTTTGGGTAGCTTGCAAAGCAGTTCCACATTTTGCTCACTTACACCCTATAAAAACAACAAGTTCAAATGTCCTCTATAACCATCCTCATTTCCTATTTCATACCTTACCATACTTAATTTGAATTGAGTTGGAAAAGTGAGGGGCCTGCTAAAGCCTGAGAATCTTTCACAGATGGCCGAGTCCTGTTTTTTCCATAAGAGTGCAGATCAATACCTTGACAGCCAACTAGCAATTAAGAATATTCCGTTCATTTCTGATAGACGATTCAAATATTATTACCACTTTTCATGGTTAATTCAGACATTCTGTGTATTTCTGATGAGTGACAGGGAGATTTTGAACGCCTTGGTAATGGTCTTCCGGGAAGAAAAATATTTCCTGGATTTGGTAGCGCTGATGTCAGTTCAATGGAAAATGCGATAGCTACGATACGCTTCTTTGTAGAAATGGACTATCCAAGCATTCAAATGTTCAGATAACCCAAAAAATTTGGACATTAGTAAATTGCGGTAATCGATGATACTTTCCATTTACAGAGGGTAGTAAGTAATAATGAAGATGAATGAGAGGAAAAGAAAGAAACGTAAACTAAAGTCTTCGCCAGTCTAAAAAAGTGACGAAAGTAAGATCTGCCGAAGGATTTTTCGTTTAACGCAGATATATCAGAGATATTAAATCAAAATCACTAACGATAGCTATCGGAAATTAAGAGGAGTGAAGAGCTTCAACAGTAAACACTCTCCCAAGGAAATTGTATATTCGAATGCTGCGAAAAAGATGTAATGAGAAATAGACAGAGGCATATGCCTCGATTCAAAAACCCAAAAAGATCAGAACATTGATAACGAATGAAACCTACTACTGATGTCGTCCAAAACCCCGGCATAGGTCGTAGCCGCCAGCAGGAGGAGGGTCAGGGTAACAGCACGCAACATCGCAGGAACTGAAATGCTGTGGTGGGCGTGGTGGCGGTGGAGCCGATGGTAGGAATACGCCCAAGAGGAGGAGCCGTTTGGGGAAGTGTCAAAAACACTCCGCAACGTTAAGTCCTAGCATAACAGCAGTATTTTTTACCTGGCTTCCAGGCAACTCCGATACCATTTCGTAGGTCACGAATGGATGGTGGGTTCGGTCTGCCCAGAACACAAGATTGAACTCCACCTGTTTACATTACAGTGCAACACTAACTCCAAGTTCTTGCGTAGGCAGTATATTAAGCTTTCTGTAGAAAACGATGATTAGTCTTTGACACAATCCCAACAGGTCTTCCTAGTAATGGCTGGGAGGTTTATTACGTCCATGCTGCAATATACTCTCGCTTCCGGTAATTTAACGCTTGAGGAGATAGATGGCAGTAAATACGATAATCTAAACGGTCATAATGTACACAGCACCTTATTTTAAATCCAAATCATGTAAATTAAGAGACGAATAGCTGTATGCACTCAAATATGCACTCAATGGCTCGTGTAGTGCAGTGGTTTAAGTTGCCTTGCTATAAACAATCGTTGGTTCGATCCACGCTCTGGCCTCAATAAGTCTTTCATCGTTCTGAGGTTCGGAAATTGGTATTGGACATGTCTGAGAGGATAGCAGCACTGACTTGACACATCGGTAGGCCACCACAAGTCATTGTATAGGCCAGATATGCATTCAGTCACCTCTAACGATGCTTAATGAAGTCGAATGCATGACGCATCCCTCAGGGATTGAGCAACGGTGAGAACTCTATCCTTAATTTTATACAGCCAGTAATCTGTAAGCAATTAATGACTGTATGGTAGGATGTGCTATCTCCATCACTGTAAAAAGAAATAGCGTCATAGAAAGACGAGTCAGCTAGACTCTTTCATCTTGTATTACAAAATATCCTCATTATGAATCCTAAAAAAAAGTCTGTTGTTAGGGTTTAAATGAAAAATAAAGGATAAAGCTTTCGGCATTGATCAGCCCCTTTAGGGACGTGCCATGCATTCGACTTCACTAAGCATAGTTTAGAGGTTATTGAATGCATGGCAGGCCTTTACAATGATTTGCGGTGGCCTACCGATCTACCGAGCCAGTGCTGCTATCCTCCCAGACAAGTCTGATACCAACTTGCCGACCCCAGAGGAATGGAACGCTTGGTGGGGCATGGACGCGGGGATCGATTTCAAGTGTGCGTTGCAGAGTGCCTCCCACCACTGTACCACACGCGTCCTGTTAGGGGTCAAATCATAATTTTTTTTTGCTATTCCTTCTACAATTCACCTTTTATCAATTCCTCATGAAACAACTGTGAATACAAATGATTCACTTATTCTTTGACGAACGACTGTATGTTTACACTCGCAACATTTTATTATTCTTCTGTTGAAAATATCCTTTGCTCCCAGGATCGACTTTCTATTAACCTCGGCATTGGAATGTGAATGCGTCATTTTCTTGTTCAGCAATCGCGAGGTTGTTAAACAGCGTACATTTACTTCCAAAGAGAAACACAATACAATGCAACAGTAGCTGATGTTACGGCAGTATCGCCTTCAGAGCCTGGAAGGGTACACTAATATGTAATTTACTAGGTCAAACTCTTCAACATCACAAACAGAAAGACGAAAATCTGAACAATAGTTACACGATCACCGGCTTGTCGAAAAACCCACCGTTTTTTACCTGGCTTCCACCGAGGAAGAGCAGCCGCTTAGAGGGCGCATATGGTTGATTGTTGCACCATCCCACATCAAAAACCAGTTCTGAGATACGGGGCTAGATCACGTGTTACCTCAAGGTATTCTTGTCTGCTATTCATTCTCGTATTTTTATAATTTATCCAAAAAGCCTAGAGGAATTTGCGCATTTGTGTTTTAGTCTCCTGAGCGAGGATAGCGACTTTTACATTAAAATCTTTTCCGCAGTTTTTGTATCCTATTCGTACCTAGCGGCGTGCCTTGTTTTCATTTTCGTTTGCCATCTAGGTGTCCTTTTATGCAAAACACAAAAGTCTGCCCGTTTTGCCAATATGTTCATCTCCGCAATTATTACAAGAAATCAGTTATATCGTACCTGAGCTCATGCAGTCGCCGTCCCTGCCATAGAGGTAGATTACGCAATTTTGTGTTTCACATAGACGGTCATATAGGCGGTTACGAACTAACTGGCGACGAAAAGTATCGGGTGGAATTTCAATTACCGCTACCGATTCCTTTAGAACTGCCCTTTTTAAGCATCCCTTTATCGCTACACTTATTTCATTGCCAAGGAAGGACAAGATAAATGGGATTTTGTTTTGGCCAAGCCCTTCGTTTTGGGGCCTCGCTCTCCTTCTAAACTTGTGGGGTTACTGTTTCGTAGCCATTGGAGATGCCTATTTCCCGATGGCTAACTTGTATGAGCGTCTATGTGAAACACCAAACTGCGTAATTTGGCCTTACGGCAGGGACGGTGACTGCATGAGTTTAGATATGATATACCTGATCTCTTGCAATGATTATGGAGATGAATATATTGGCGAAACGGCAGACTTTTATATATCCGCATAAAAGAACACCTAGATGGCAAGCGAAAATCAAAACAAGGCACGCCACTAGGTACGCATAGGATACAAAAACATAGCGGAGAAGATTTCGATGTAGAAGTCGCTTTCGTCGCAAGGGAGACTGAAACACCATTGCGCAATTTTCTCGAGGCTTTTCGGATAAATTCCAAAAATCCGAGAATGAATAGCAGGGACGAATCCATTGAGATAACACGTGATCTAGCCCCGTATCTCAGAATTGATTTTTGATGTGGGCTGGTGCAGCAGTCAACCATATGCGACTGCGGTCAGCGACTCTTCCTCAATGGAAGGCACTTAAAAACGGTGGGTTTTTCGAGAAGCTGGTGACCATGTGATTGCCGTTTACACTTTCACCTTTCTGTATGCGTTACTGAAGCGTTTGACCTCGCAAGTTCCATATTGGTGTACCCTTCAGGCTCCGAAGAAGGCAATTCTGCCGAAACGTCAGCTACGATTGTGTTGTATGTGTGTTATTGTATGGAAGTAAATGTATGCTGTTTAACAACCTCGCGATTGCTGAACAGGAAAACGACGCATTCAGCATCCTTTGTGTAGTCTCTTTTTATTTACTGTCTATTGCTTTTCATGGCAGGGTATGATGTGAGATACAACCACAACGATGCTGAGATATTCACAAAACTTAGAACTCAGGCCAGATCGAACCACGATTTCGCCTTCCGAGGGCTCACGCAATACACACTGCGCCACTGAGAGAAACGCAGACCAAAGGCCTCCGTAGCGCAGTGTGTAATGCGCGAGCTCCCTGAAGGGGAAATCGTGGTTCGATCTGGGTCGGTGTCCAGGTTTTGTGAAGATCTCAGCATTGTTCATGCTGAGATATTTGCAAAAAATAAAGTAGTGGAAAAAGAGTAGCCATTAAATAAAAAGTGATTACATTGTGATTTACACTACAGCTTCAGCTTGACAGAGTTCAACGCCGATTTGTGCTCCTCCGATCAATCCCTTTGACCGGTGACTGATGAGAGCGCCTATAAAAACGGCTGAGAGAAAGGCGAAACGAAGGACATGGGAGGCTGAAAACGTTATCCCCGGGAAGGGTAATAACGAGGTTCTGCAACCGCCCCAGACAACTGTGGTTCGGAGGTTTGCAAATATCTTAACATCATTGTAGAATCCTTAATCTTTATGATACCTTCTTGATGCATAGCGCATCCCCCAGGGATTGATCGACGGCGAGAGCTTTACCCTTTTTGTTTATCTGATGTATTAGTGCATACAGCGTATATAACACATACACATCTACATGCAATATTCTGTTTCCCAGCTCATAAACTCAATTTGTTCAGATGTGGATATGAAAGCCAAAGCAAAACTTTTAATGGAACGCACCGTTATTTTCTTTCGGTTATCCTTGTGCTATGGAACAAAATGGAGCAAAACTTTCATGTCACTGTTTACAACCATGGAAAATCCTTCCAGTGAACTCCACAAAATTTTTCACCGACTTCAGAAAACCCATATCACAAGTGAAAAAAGAAACTTCGGCGTTCAGTACTAGAAGTACTGATAGTATGTCAGGCAAACACAGCAATTACGATTTTTTCCTTCGATGCGTACCTCAAATGTTCCCGAAAAAGTACGCCCATTGGCTTCGTCATTAGCTTCCTACATTCACAACGCCCATAATGGAAGAAAGTCTATGCACCAAACAATGAATACACATGTATTTGTGTTTTTCCAACTAGTACTACAACTATCCATTATTTTCAATCCGTCAGAAACACTCTACGAGCGAGAAGGTCGTCAGTTGTCAGTCGAAGAAAGCTGGGAACAATCTCATTCAACTGTTTTAGAAGTAAAGAATGAGTAGTAAAAAAAGATGAAAGATTAAGCTCTCAGCGTTGATCAATCCGTGAGAGACGCGCCATGTATTCGACTTCATTAAACATTTTTTGGAAGTGATTAAATGCATATCTGGCCTTTAGAATGAGTCGTGGTAGCCTACCGACGCATTGAGACAGTGCTGCTATTTTTCCAGACAAGTCTGGTACCAATTTGCCGACCCCGGAGTGATAGCGGGTTCGGTGGGCTATGGGAGCAGAGATCGACTCCACGTGTGCGTTAAAGGGCGCCTTCGACCACTGCGCCACACGCGTCCTGTCAAGTAATAGACATCTAGCAATAAATTAGCCTCTCTATATTACATTTAGTGGTCTGCCATCTCTGATTCCAACGGGTTCCATGGCAAATGTTATTCGTTTTGTTGAATGACTCTCGTATCACTAGATGATGAGCGTCTCTTTCGAAAACGTTTTATGAGAAAAAAAGTCACTATAGGGGACTAGTCAGCAGGTTGCTTTTCACTTTATGACTTTGTAAACTAATCAGCACTTTCTTCGTCCTATTAATTCAGTGTACGAGCAGAAGGACTTCCTGCCTTCATCTTTCAGTTGTTCATAGAACGAATTCGAATGAGGTTCATCATCTGCTGCTCACGAAGCATAACACGTAATGGTTATGACGACTTTTTTAAAGCATGGCTGGGAATACTCAGTGGTTCGCAAGATTTCAAACGACGATTGATAAATTCACGGCCAAATCAGTATCTTTAATATTTCGAGGACTATTTTCTTCATAGGGCACGTGTACCGCAATGGTCAGAGGCGTTCTATGACACGCACATGTGATCGGTCCCCGCTTCCGTGGCTCACCAAGCCTTCCACCCCTCTGGGGTCAGCAAATTAGTACCAGACTTGCCTGGGAGGATAGCAGCACTAGCTCGATAAGTCGGCAGGCCACCGCGAGTCATTTTAAAGGCCTGATATGCATTCAGTCACCTTCAAACAATGCTTGATGAAGTCGAATGCATGGCGCATCGCTCATGGATTGATCAACGCCGAGAGCTTTTTGCTTTATCCTTCATTATCACCATAAATAACAGATATTGTACAACTTGTCTGTCGATGATCTCTCTTCTCGTCCTTGACTTTTTAGCATCTGGACAACGCATGGTTGAGCCTTCATCCAAGAGAGAAGTAAGTGACTGCTAGTTCTGAACTTCCTACTCCAAAGCAGAATAAATGTTGTTACAAAGATTCGTTTTGTGGTGCAGCAGAAAGTTTGAACAGAAAGAGATACTAGGAAAACCACAAATGTCGCATAAAATCTTTCGTAGACATTTTACCAAAGGTACTTTACCATCTTGTTCTTTCTGAACAATCAACTGTTTCAAAGGCTGTTAATGAATGTCGACCTACTATGTACACCGAGTGGATAATCCCTAAACCAAAGTCTTTTCAGCTTAGAAGAGTTCAATATCCCTATTTGAAAACACAATTAAGAAAAAATCAATGCCAAAAACTGTTGTTTTCCTGCAAAACGTGTACTGAGAAACTGGTAAACGTCCGTCATTACCACAACGGTGCATGTGGTGACAATGTGGTGGGAATCAACTAGCAAGGTACTTCGCAATGCCGCGAAAGGCTCTTTTTTTGCTAAAGTATAAAAAGAAAAATAAAGGGTGTGGCGCAGTGGTCGGAGGCGCCCTGCAATGCACACGTGGAAGGGGTCCTAGCGCCTATGGCCAACCAAGTGTTCCATTCCTTCGGGGTTAGCAAACTGGTATCAGAAATTGGTATCAAGGAGGATAGCAGCATTGGCATTGGTTGGCCACCTCGAGTTGTTGTAAAATGCCGAAATCTCTACCTTTCATCTTTTATAAAAAAGTACCATTTAACACATAATGCCTGGCACTAGCTTTTTAATAACTGCAAACAATTTTACGATAACCAAAATAGTAAACGAGTTGAGAACTCGAGAACTTTATATAAGAGGCTTTCTGCTATCGCTCCAATGACATCGATTTTTCCTTGAATATTGCATTCATTATAATATTTTTCAAATCCAGTTCTACAACAGAAAAAGTTTAAGGGGAAATTTACACTGTTTTAAGGCCTTCAACGCAAGCCTGATAGCCGCAACCATCAACGATAAATTATGGGACACAATAGTGCTCTCTTCTACGAAACGAAATCCCTGATTTCTATTCTTCCATATATTTTCCGTTTTTTCAATATAAAATGGCTTCGGTGTTCTATATGTCTTGACGAAAGAAAAGCAAGAGAAAAGATCTACGGGTATAAAAGGCTGGATTTACTCAAAGTCGGATGTAAGAAGTTGCTTATTATTGGCAAAGATCTGCAGATTCCACTTATTATTTTATTTAATGAAGTGCGCTATGAGACAGATATGCTTGTTTATAGGTGAAAGGTTTAATTACTTCTGGGCCGCTGTGCACTGAAATCAATGCGTGTAGTCCGTTAAAGGTTAGATTGGAGATGTGCTAGCTCTAGCACGACTACTTGTGAAGACGGACTGTTTAAATATGACCGAGGAAGTTCAAGTGGCTAAGGTTCCCACTTTTGGCCTTACCGACCATGGTCCCACAAGTATTGTTCGAAAGTCATTCTTCTCATCTCAACATATCTTACGGTAAACCTTATTAATCGAAATGGAAGTCATTAGAATCTATACACCTTTGTCAAAAAGAGGGATTTATTCACTCTATCAATGCTAAAGCCCACGAATTTTCTCAACCAATTTCCATATTCCGTTTGAAGGCATTTCACTACAAACAGTTTCCGGTAAAA
Organism: Angiostrongylus cantonensis; assembly: GCA_009735665.1. Taxonomy (NCBI): domain Eukaryota; kingdom Metazoa; phylum Nematoda; class Chromadorea; order Rhabditida; family Metastrongylidae; genus Angiostrongylus; species Angiostrongylus cantonensis. The sequence continues at coordinate 2,187,099 of MQTX01000038.1, forward strand.
ATAATAGTCCATCGGTCCCATTGGTGGTGTGAATGAGGTATGTTTTCATATTCCAATTTTACTCCAGTTCTTTTTCAGGGCTTGCTGCTCGTTCCTCAACAGAAATTGTTTGATTCTATCGTGTAATTATCTTGCAGGGATTCAAGAGCTTATAGTTGAGGACTTCACTGATGACAGCCACCACAACCTTTCCAAATAAATTCCCTCTTGGAAAATGTTTCGACGATTTATCTCCGTCAACCACAGAACTTAACTGCTCGGCTTGAGATCACGAGGAAATAAAAGGATAATGATTTTTTTGTTGTGTAAAGAACGCGCCGAGCAAATACCATAACGATTATGAACGATAGAACTAGCTGAGAGACAGGCGAAATGAAGGACTTGTATGGTGTGGTGGTGAACGGGTTAGCCCCGGAAAGGGTAAGAGCGCGTTCGTTTCCCACCGCAGACACCTGCGGTTCGGAGTTTTCAAATATCTCAGCATCGCTGCGATTGTATCGTAACGATTGTCTTGTTAATGCATTTTCCTCCATTGATAAGCGATCCTAAGCTAAGATTATCTCGTTGTCATTCGTGTAGATCATCCGTTGCTCACTTATCAAGTTATTTTTTGGTTTTTCACTTTGGCTGAGATATTTGAAACCTGTTGCTTCACTTACATCTTTTCCTGTCATCACCATTGGCACTGTTGTGTACGGTAGATTGCATTGAATCGATCTGGATTTTCCCTTTTTTCTGTTGTACTAGTAGCAGCTTAAGTTCTATACAAGTTTTAGAAAGGCTGACATAAAAATGAGGAAATGAAAGCACAAAAAGATGTAAGCCATTGTTTGAGAACAACGTGTCGAGTTTTTAGGACATAAAACCTTTTTCCGTCAGTTTTTCTTTACTGCCTAGCCTTTTTCAATCACGAATAAAGCAATAATAATAATAATAATAATAATAATAATAATAATAATAATAACGCATGGTGCGGTGGAGAACGCGTTAGACCCCGGAAAAGGTATAATAGCAGGTATAGCAACTATTCCCAGAATAGTTTCTATTTCTTCCTATAGCTATTTCTATCTTTCTCTTACTGTATATTTCTGTAGTGGCGATCATATTCACTGTTTCCCAAGTTGCCTAGCAAATGTCGTAGTACGTAACTATTTCGATCCCATCATAGGGAACTTCGATCGCTATAAAGAGTCTTGTTAAGCAAACCTATTTTTGCAATCTGAACTTGCTGTTTGTTATTACAGTTCAAAAATCATCATGCGTGCAACAACAAGGGCATGAGGATGTTTGCGAGAGCAGTCTACCACCAGCTGATCTCTGGTTTTGAAAGGATTTGGAGACGGTAGCCGTCGAATGCTTTCGGTAAAGATGCTGGACCTGTACCAAATATCACCTTCTCCAGAAGCATATGAATAGCCTCGTGAATTACTGTCCAGGTTCGTCGACTACCCAGGCTGGTCCCCTATCCTCATTTGTCCCCTATTGATCTCGTGTTTCACCTATGTAGATTATCGTAGTTGTTAACTGGTCGCGAATTGTGCATTAACTTCATTTCATCATTATTAAATGACAGTTGCGAATTGTACGTTAACTTCGCAATATTGTTACCACGTCACGTTTCCAATCAGCCCAGTGTATCCTCATCATCATCCTGATCCTCATCCTCATGTCAATGTTCATTGTTTATCAGTTGATCTGCGGTGCGTTGTCAGTACGGCGCCTATCCTCAAATGCGTTCTGTCAGCAACGCCATCGGTGGCATCTACCATTCCTCCCACACTGTACGCCAAGCGTACAAGGCCGGTGACCGGCCAACTTAAGCAAAGCAATGGTGGCACCCATTGATGCTCAAACTTCACACTGCAGACATATTGTTATCCAAGACCAGCCGCCTGACCGTGTTCCTCAGATGTCTCATATCGTTCATAGTCACTTCCACTATCGATGATTAGGTAACTTGCTATCCTTATCGATCAATGTCAAAGTACGCCTGACTGCTGTACGTATGATCTCTAGCTTAGCCTAATACAAAGCTCGTCTGCATCTCTTATTTTGTTCATGTACTGGTACACGATGGTACATGTACTATTTCACCACTGAAGCGAATTTACTGTAGCTTTGAACCGTCGACTTTCACTCCCATTCCCTTTTGAGTGCTAGCGCGACCCTCTGCGAGGTGGTTGTAAATAATTTTAACATGGTCGTATTGCTTTGCCAAACCACTCTCTTTACATCAACGATGTTGTTGTTGTAGAATGGTAGAAATCTGGTTGTGAAGCGGTTTCATGGGTCATGAATGATCTTTGTGTAGTGAGCAGGTTTTGACTGCCCAAAGCTTCCATGACAACCTCACTTCAACGGAAGTGAAGGGCCTCTTCTATTCAGTGAAAGTGATACTTAGCGGTATCATGTACGGAGCAGGCTGTTTCAATGGATTTTGTAAAAAGGTGAATAAAAATCATTTTGCAGAACCCAATTCGAAACCACGCTTATTCCTGTTTCCTCTTTATCCAATTATCCACGGATTCTGCTGTGTGTTTTCCAGGCAAAAAGCCTACAAAACCGATAGGAGATTAAAGCAATAATATTTCTCAATGCCATATAGATTTCCTTTTTGCGGATAATGTCATTATGCTAATTTTCCCGTGTCTAACTACTTTTCATTCAGATAGCTAGCCCAAGAAAATCCGAACCAAGGTTTTTTCTAAGGACAGGTGGTAGGTTGGAGTCTGATTGTCATGAACGGATACTACGATCAGATCTATCCATCCTCCATATCCTGACATGGAGGAAGGTGGCACTATAAACCTACGTTTTAAACACAACCTTGCGATTTCATTTCCTTGACGTTACCGTATTCACAGAAATGACCGTAAGTGTGAGCGGCGAGAAATGACGCGTAGCTCACAAAGTTACTCACTTAGACGGCCCGTCTTCACGAGTTGTGCGTACCTCAGCACATTTTCCATTTGCTTCGTTTCCTTGCACTCGTCGACCACGCTAGTAGTTTGGCTCTAGCATAGTCTGTCCAAGGTGTGAGTGCTCGTCCTACAGGTCGTCTGCATGCTCGTGGAGTCCATTATAAGGTTCTTTTCGTCTATCTGTTGTCTGTTCTGCTCCTTAGGTGACCGGCCTATCAGAGCCTCAAATTCCTGCCAGATGTTCTGTTTGCCAGTGGTATTTCAGAAGACATCGTTCAAGCGCTGTGTGAGTAATGAGCAGTGCTCTTGACGTGTTCTAATTATTAATTCATATCTCTGCTGCAGTATAGAAAGCATAGTTAATACACAAAGATAGACATAGTCGCACTGATGTTAAATCTACTACGTTCTCTCATTTTGGCCAGAAGAAGAGTTTTGAATGGCTTACCTGCGAAATTTGCACAACAACCAAGGCGTTTTGTCAAAATCAAGCACACCTGAGCTGAAATTTTAGTCCTAATATTTATAGGAATATCGCATTGAACGAAGTGCGTGGGGCGCAGTGGTCGGAGGAGCCCTGCAACGCACAAATGGAATCGATCCCCGTGCCCCTGGGCCACAAAGCCCTCCATCCCTCCAGGGTCGGCAAATTGGCACCAGACTTGTTTGGGAGGATAGCAGAACTGGCTCGATACATCGGTAGGCCACCGCGAGTCATTGTAAAGGCCAGATATGCATTCAATCACCTCCAAACAATGCTTGATGAAGTCGAATACATGGCGCATCGCTTATGGATTGATCAAACGCCTGGGAATGAAGTGAAAAAGGAGGATTTTAGGACAAGGAAACGAAAAAGAAAGGAATTGGGAAAGGGAAAACGGCAAGGAGATGGCTGAGGAATATCAAGAAGCGCGAAGTAAGACAGAAAAAAGAAAAAAAATTAAAAAAAAAACAAAACATAGATCCAAAGCAGGGCGGGAGAGATAAGAATAGGACACATGAAAAGATAAGCTAAACAGAGATGATTGGAGAGAAATAGGAGACAGTGAACTGGTGATGCTGCAAAAGTGAAACGTAAAGATATGAAGAATGACCGGATTTGGGAGGAAACAGCACAAGCAAAGAATGTAACAGATACAGGTCGAGTTAAGCAGAGCAGAAGAAAAGATCGTTGTTGTGGTAGTGAAAAATAGGGTAACGAATTCAAAGAGACGAAGCTACCTCTGTAAAACGTTTACAGTCACTTTTTTACCCATTCAGATAATTCAGTGGACCAATAGCGCAATGGTAACGATCTCGTTCATTACGCCGACGGTCCGATTTATCCTGGCAAAGCAATTCCAAAGATTATCGATCACCAGTCTGGAAACAGTTAGCTTTTCGTACTTCGTGTGGTAACGCTTCAGTGGGGATATCTATCCGAGAATTTCAGAGATCATCGACTCGACCAACATTAAACTGATCTTCTTTAGCCGGTGCGAGGTTGGTATATGTCTTCGTTGTCGTTGTTGCTGTTGTTGATGTTGTTGGTCGATGGCTGACGTTTCGGCGATTTCGCCTTCCTCAGAGCCGTGATGTTACGAGTGGAGCTCGAAACGTCAGCCATCGACCAACAACAACAACAACAACAACAACGACAACGACAACGAAGACATATACCAACCTCGCACCAGCTAAAGATCAGTTTATAAGGTCATAAATAAATACACTGAGATAATTGAGATGACAAACATAAGTCGCAACCGCACTCATTCATGGATCTGACTACTTTCTTGGAGGGTTGCTACTAGTGAATGAAACCACCGGGAAGAGTGCTTAAGCCATATGTAGGAACAGTCTATCTAGTGACTAAAGTTATATGATAATCCTAACTTTATTTGGCGTATTCCTTCTTATTTTGCTCGTTTAGTTTAACGAATGTTTATTACCTCCCAAATGTTTACCGCCTCGTGGCTGGGAAGTGTTCCTGGGTGTCGGGCTGCCATCTACACTCGGGGATTCATCCCCCAGCATGGCCTACCAAGCTGAGAAGGAGTCTGGCGTTTCCAGGAAACCCAGCTAAGAGTAAACCAATACTGGGATCCACCACCATCCTGGTATCAAACTGGTCGTGTGGTGGCAAATCTCCCTCCGATCCAGAAAGGCTGCGACTACCTGTGGTGATTATAACCTGAGGCAGAATTTGGCTAGGCTGACCTCGGAACTCCAGGAAACAACAATGGTTAAACAACCAAAACATCGAAAAATGGAGACTGTGCTGTAGCCCTCACAACTAGCGAGGGCGATCCATTCAAGTACCCAAATAATGGTCATAAATAAATACACTGAGATAATTGAGATGACAAACATAAGTCGCAACCGCACTCATTCATGGATCTGACTACTTTCTTGGAGGGTTGCTACTAGTGAATGAAACCACCGGGAAGAGTGCTTAAGCCATATGTAGGAACAGTCTATCTAGTGACTAAAGTTATATGATAATCCTAACTTTATTTGGCGTATTCCTTCTTATTTTGCTCGTTTAGTTTAACGAATGTTTATTACCTCCCAAATGTTTACCGCCTCGTGGCTGGGAAGTGTTCCTGGGTGTCGGGCTGCCATCTACACTCGGGGATTCATCCCCAGCATGGCCTACCGAGCTGAGAAGGAGTCCGGCGTTTCCAGGAAACCCAGCTAAGAGTAAACCAATACTGGGATCCACCACCATCCTGGTATCAAACTGGTCGTGTGGTGGCAAATCTCCCTCCGATCCAGAAAGGCTGCGACTACCTGTGGTGATTATAACCTGAGGCAGAATTTGGCTAGGCTGACCTCGGAACTCCAGGAAACAACAATGGTTAAACAACCAAAACATCGAAAAAATGGAGACTGTGCTGTAGCCCTCACAACTAGCGAGGGCGATCCATTCAAGTACCCAAATAATATTTATTCCCTTCCATCGTTCAAAGTCCGTAGATTTACGTACTACACAATGCCAGTCTCCTTGGCGGTAACAATTGTTTCCTCTAATCTCTCCAATCTTTTTTTAAATACCGTCTAAACACTCCTGGTTATTTTTCGTATTCGTGCTGCTCTTTGTGTTTTGTTAAAGTGAGATTAGTCTTCTTCATATATCTTTTTTTACATCTTTTCACACTGATATGTTCGAATTTTTCATATTCATGTATTTTTCTACATATTTTATCTTTTTCTTTTCTTTTCTTTTCTTTCTTTCTTTCCAACGGATTCCTTGTAGGGCATGGATTCGAGTGATGCCGACTACGACTCAGTTGCTCAAAAGAACCTAGCCCGTACAACTGCCAGTAGTATCGAGATTCTTATGCTTTACTTAGAAACGGAAGTGCGCAGAATTGTGAGTATTCCATTGAAAATATATTCTGGATCGTCTTGTACGGAAAAAATACTTTTCCATAGTTACCACATAATTCCTTTATTGTGCATGCTACAGTTAGTATCACGTGTAGCGCAGTGGTCGGAGGCCGATGCAATGCCCGCGCCACAGCCCTACCAAGCCCTCCATCCCTCCAGGTTCAGCAAATTGGTACCAGACGTGTCTGGGAGGAGTCACCACCAGTCATTCTAAAGGCCGCATATGCATTCAATCACCGATGCTCAATAAATTCGAATGCATGGTGCATCCCTCAAGGATTGATCAGCGCCGAGAACTTTATCCTTTATTTTTAGCTTTATTGTTTATTTTCCCTGAATGTCGACTTTTATATCGATTAGTTACGCCGAGGTCTATAGAAATTCGATGTTTTTAGTTCTTTTGTTCTTACTCGGAATATGTTCTTAAAGTCATATGTGCATAAAGAAAAGCTTATTATATCACATAATGACGACTCTGTGCATAGACTCAGTTACCCTGCAGTGTTGTTTAATTTGTGTAAATAAAATAAAAGGATGAAGTTCTTGGCGTTGATCAATCCCTAAGGGATACGTCATGTATCCTACTTCACTAAGCATCGTTAGAAGTTACTGAATGCATATTAGGCCTTTGCAATGACTCGGGATGTCCTACTGATGTATCGAATGAGTGCTGTTATCCTCCCAGACAAGTCTGGTATCAATTTGCCGACCCCGGAGGGTTGGAGAGCTTGGTGGGCTAGGGACGCGAGGTTCGATCCCGTTTGTATAGCAGGGCGTCCCCGACCACTGCGTTACGCGCACCTTTCTACGTAAATAGTGGGAAGGAAATCTTCGATTACTTCAGTTCTGCAGTGAGGACTACACACTACTACTGCAGTAAAATTGCTTTTTTATTACTAATATCAAAATAATCTTGTAATTCTGCAACGCGACAGTTTCTGAAACGTGTTCGGGTTCGCTTTACCTTTTGCTAAAGGATTTTGATTATTTTATTCCTTAGGGACTTTCGAGGCTAAACAATGTGTCGCAGTGAAAAACTGGTCGAGGAAAAGGAAAAGCAAGAGCATAGGTTGATGTGGTGGATAGTAGTTGAACCCCTGGAAAGGATAACCGAGGGTTCGAAGCCCAACTGACGTCCTGAGTTTTGTACGTCTCAGCATTCTCGTGGTTGTATTTCAAATAATACCCGTCCATGAAAGAAGAATAGGTAGTAAAAGTTTGGAAATTATTACATTAGTGTATTTGCACTCTCAGACAAGTGTGGTTCCAACCTGCCGACCTTGGAGCGAGGTACAGAGCCTACTTTTTCGGAGCCGCGAGGGAGAAACAAGAACCACTTGTGTATTGAAGGCTTCCTCTTACCGCTGCGCTACACGCTGCCTTAAGAACTTTCTAATTCGTTTATATTTATCGACTCTCAGTATTTTAATGTACTGTGAAGAGTTCTTCCTTCATGGTGACTTTAGAGTGAAATGGTCACTTAATATATTCTGGTTGCGGTTCCAAATGCGTAAGACCACGTGTAAAATTAGAAGTATCATCAAGTTTTTGTGTTAAATTGAAACTTCTCGTTGGCATTGTTCTTCCATTAGCGGATCTCCTTCATCTGTTAAACGAATGAAATACTGACTTGGGTACTTCGATAGCCAGTCCTCACTTCTTGTGCGGGTTCGAGAAAAATTTCCATTTTTTCGGAGTGTTGCTGGTTTAATCATTTTGGCTTCCTCAAATGTTGGAAACAAAGAAATACTGTCAAAAATGATTGAAACAACAAGAGAACTGTTGACTTTTGATTTCACCTCTAGATTTTAGTGAACTGATTAGCTTGGTTAGTAGGAGCGCATGTGGCGTAGTAGTTGGAGGCGCCATGCAATACACATAGGGTCGATCCTCGCGCCCCAGACTCACCAAGTCTTCTATCCCTCCAGGATGGACAGATTGGTACCAGACTTGTTTGGGAAGGTAGCAGCACTGGCCCGATACATCGGTGGCCCACCGCGAGTCATTATAGAGGCCAAATATCCATTCAATCACCTCCAACGATGCTTAATGAAGTTGATTGCATGACGTATCTCTCAGAGATTGATCAACACCGATAGCTGTATCGTTCATTTTATTAGCTTGGTTGTACCTGGTTGTTATTATAGAAATATAATGCTTCTTTGATTGCCTATGGTAACTCAGTTTTAAGTATTCAAGTGTTATTAATAACATCAGCTTGTCTTTATTGTCCGTCCTATTCCAGCGATTCTTCCTACGTGCCTTTGGTGGAAGGATACGTCGTTTCTGCGCTAGATCCGTGCGTATTGATTTTCGCAATGTCATTCTATTTTTGGCAAACTTCACAAGTCTGTGAGTATAGGTATTTTTTTTTGGACTTCTGATCTGACTCACTAGTTCAAGATCGTCTTTGCATAATCAGAAGGATGAGGCATATTTCTCCGGATGTGTCGGAATTAAACGTTGTTGAAGCCATGATATTCAATGCGGTAGGTTGGTTTATGTAAAATTGTTCAAAGTACCTCCACACCAGATGGTCCATAGTTTTCCAGGTCCCTATGAGATCGTCATGGAAACCACCAAAGTACACCTTTAATGATACTGCTGCAGTGTTAACAATGGACCAGGAGGTTGAAGATGGTTAGTGAGCATTCAGTGTGTTTTCTCCAGCGAAACGTTTCAAGTGCTGCATTGGCATCTGAGTTCAATGACATTTGCTTTCAATTTTTTATTTACTGTCTACTACAATTTTTCACGGCAAGGTATTTTATGAAATCCAACCACAATCATGCTGAGACATTTGTAAAGCTCCGGACAGTAGGTGTGTGCGGTGGGGTCCAACACGCTACGACCCTTTCCGGAGGCTAACGCATTCACCACCGCACTATGTGGATCTTTCGTTTCGCTTTTCTCTCAGCCATGTTTTATAGGTGCTATCAGCAATTGCGTTATCACTCGGAAAGGATAATAACTGTTCGATCCTCACCGCAGACACCTGCGGTCCGGAGTTTTTCAAATATCTCAGCATCATTTTGGTTGAATCTCATAGAATACCCTGACGTGAAAAATTGTAGTAGGTAATAAGTATAAAGCTGACATTGTGATTTCGACTACAGCTTCAGCTTAATTGGGTTCAGTGTCGATTTGTGCTCCTCAGATCAATCCCATTGAAGGGTGGTTTCGGATAGCATCTACAAAACACGACTAACACAATGGCGAGACGAGGGCCCACACAGTGTGGTGGTGAAGTTAGCCTCTGGAATGTGTAGTAGCATTTCGATCCCCACCGTAGACACCTGAAATCCGTAGTTCTGCAGATATTTGTTGTTTTTGAGAAACTGCTTCAAAGCTGATACTTTTGCTGTGACTTCTACGAACCAAATTTCTTTTTTCTTTGAATCCTTTAATGTATATGGCGCATGAATCTGCATATACTTCTAACTTTGTAGAAGAAACAGGTAACAAGATAGGAAAACTGTTGGGTGTTTTTGTGCATTTATGAGATTTTTCGATCTATTGAAGTGTCTCGATTACAGTTCAGCGAAATGATTGATAAACGTTTTTGTCAGTGAGAACCTAGTTTTCCGTTGATTTTATTTGTAGAACTAAACGTATTAGTATTTCAAAACCGACTTTCCTTCAACTGCAGAATGACTAATCAATATGTATTCTTTCATTGATAAGCTTACACGATGTTGATAAACAATCGCTATTCTTGGCTAATGTTTCGCCGACTTCGTCTTCATCAAAGCCGATGATCCGAGTTAATAGTGCACTAAACGTTTTAGTGTTTTCCCTATCAAATTCATTTGCTTCTAGGTGTTTTTCATGCGTATATGATTCGCTCACCTGCTTGGAGTTCTTTGCCATCCCCAATTTTGAAACCTTGTGAACCTAATTTGATAGACTTTCAGGTAAGATTTATATATGTAAAATATATTGTATATCTCATTGCCAAGTCCGCACCCCAACCAATCGAAGAACTTGTACTCAGTTTTATACTTAGTCATTCAATCATCCACTGAAAAAAGCATTTACCATGGATGACGAAGACGAAAGACTTTCTTTGCCAAGTACGATGGTGACCGAACAAGATTTAAAGGTTAGGCGTAAGAGACTTTGTTATTTCCTGTTACGCCTCTGAAAGATTCTTTAAACTTTCTTTTGACTAAATGATTTTCTAAGTCATTAGAAGACCTTTTAAGAGAAGAATTTTAGATCCAATCACTTGAAGCACAACTTGAATTTTTGTCCAAGCAGATGCAAGCTTTATTAGCAGGGAAAATACCACCAGTTGCACCAGTTCGTTGTCTTTTTTCTCATGAATTTTTGAAGAGTTGCTTCTGATATTGATATGATATGTATTTTGCAGATGGCTTGTGATTTCGATGCATCTGCTTCGGATGACGAAGGTAAAGGCGCTTCCTTGGGTAGCCCCACTGAAATTCTAAAGGTGTGATTTCGTTCCTTCTAGGTATCTTTCTAAAAGACTCCTCAATTTGTCGTGATATCATTGCCAATATTTTAGCCAACCTTTATTTCTGAAGAAAAGAAGCTGTCTTCATTGCCCAATATTTGTCCGCCGGCAGACGCACCTCCACCTCCACCTCCTCCACCACCACCACTGTCGTTGTTATCAATAAATAGTGCTTCAATGCCAAAACTGGAGCAGTCGAAAGCGAAGGTACTTGAACTTGGATAATCTTTTTAGCACCACTTTATATTCACAAAATTGTGAGCGGTTGTAAAATCTATATTTTATTGGACACATAAGTAACTGGTATACACATTCTGTTAGAGTTCTAGCATTTTCTCCAATCATTTTGTTGTTCTGAAAATGCCAATTACAGATGTGATTTGGTTCATATTTGTTCGCAGCTTAGGAATTTAAAAGTATATTACAGCTTCGAGATTGGTTCTCGCTGGTCTAGCTGTGAATGTTTAGAACACTGGTGAAAATGTCTGAGTGCGCTCATTTTTAGCCTGATCCGTTGCAAATGCTTAAACGATCTTCAAATCTGGAGCGCGATGACCTTCCTGTTCGACCGAGCGCAGATGATCTGAGGATGGTGCAGCTCAAAAAAACAAATACTGCTAGGTAAGCCTATTGAGTGGGATTATTGTTGATACTACTTGTTTTTTATAAGATGTCTTTGGGAAAGAATGCATGACTAACTGAAGGTTAGTATTTTTCATTGCACTTTTATTTCTTTTAAGATATTTGTTCTACCTGTGTTCCTTCCAACGGCTTACAGCCTCATCGTGTCTGGAAGGTGTTCCTGGGTATCGGGCTGATATAGCGGGGGATTTATCCGCCGGCAAGATCTTTCAAGCTGAGAAGGAGTCCGGCTTTTCCATCACAAAGCCTAGGTAAGATTAAACCAATGCTAGGATGGACCACCGTCCTAGTATCAAACTACTCGCTTGGTGGAAAATCCCCCTATGATCCACAAGGGCTGCGACTGCCTGCGGTGGTAACGACCTGGGAAAGACTGTGGCTAGACTGACCTCAGGACTCCAGGAAACCACAGTGTTTAAATCAACATGACTCCAAAAAAGTGGAAATTATGCTGGGGCCAGCACAACCAGTGAAGACGGGCCATGCAATTGTCAAAGTTCAACCTGTATTACTTCACTGCACCAAGTTTTAGAAGACGTTTCATCTGTTTTGATTTTGTTTTGTTTTCAACCTTGCCGAAGATGGGAATTACTAATCATTCTTCACAGATCACCTGGTGGGACACCAATTGCGCGACACACCAGGCAGTCCAAAGAGGAGGTTCTCAATTTAGGCTCGTATCTATGCTAGTATTGACGAAAAAAAACCCCTTAAAACTATTTCCAGGGAAGCTACTTGGCAAATGCACTTCGTGAAAAGTTCCGTTCTGTCCAGGAGTATGTATCCGAATGCGAAGAAGATATGAGCACAAGCTGGTTAGAAGATGAACTCTAATAGATATACCTATCTATATCGAACATGCGATCGATTCACCAGTGTATTTCATTACTCGGCGTTTCCGAAGATTAGGTATTAATTGATTTTCTTGCATCCGAAGTAACCAACCTCCATCACTTACTGTTTGAGTGCTGTTTTGTTGTTTGCTTGATTCATGCCATGTTTCACTTTTATGTGGTTAAGTTAAGATGCACAGTTTCATCCTAGGCTGTAAGGTTCAATAACTGCCTAGTGACTTAAGTCTGCAATATCATCACATACGGGACCGTTGGGGATTTAGACGTCAGCTTTTATTTTCCGATTATCTAAACTTATGTTAAATATAAAGCAGTATTCACAATTTGTGATTAGTTGTTCCTATCCAGTTGATGGAAATAAAAAGAAGTTCATGTTTTGAGTTCCTATTATTGACAAAGGTTTAGTGAAGAACTGTCAGTGGAAACAGTGTATACGGTGCCGTGTCTTCACGTTTTATGCTTGTAAAGGAAAGTTCGTTTGTCAAAGTGTTGTGACGACTTGATAAAGGCAACTGTCCACGCGTCGTAGTGATAGTCAGTGAAGAACGACACATTCATTTCAAATCGATTTTGCTACTGTTCTCATTTGGAATACGGAAATGCAACTTTGGAGTTTACAAAACTTTTACTGATTGCCTATTACTTTTTCATTGCATAGGGTATTCTGTGAAATACAAAATTATTATTAATTATGCCGAGGTGCAAACAAAACTCGATACCGCAGGTGAGCTACGAACTCGAGATTTCTTTTTCCAGCGACCCACATGTTATTCACTACACCATCGAGGGTTTTGCATAATAATGATGGTTTTCGGGAATTTACAATAGGAGAGATGACGAAAAGAACAGCAAAGTGGACTCCAACAGAACGTAAGCGTCCTGGTAGACGACCGCCCAAGCGATTGATTGACGAAATTGTTGCCAACGTTAACAGTATGGATTCGCAAATGGCAACGGTTTTAATAATTCGGAAGAGTCAAGTCATCATGTTCCAAGCAAACCATCACAATGACGAGGAAAGCTTAAGAGAGTAAAGAATGAAGAATGTGCTCCGGTCTGCCCTGCTGGTGAGAACGAGCTATCCAGGTATCAAAGTATCCAAGTTAATTGCATACAGTATCATTGAGAAGGGCCGTGTAGCGCAGTTGTTAGAAGTGCCCTGCAATACACATGGGTTCGGTCCCACACCTCAGGCCCACCTAGCCCTCCATCCATCCTGGCTCCAAAAATTAGTACCAGATGTCTGGTCTGGGAGGATAACAGTACTGATTCGAGATAGTGGTGGGCCATCGCGAGGCACTGTAAGTGCCAGATATGCGTTCAGTCACCTCTGACGATACTTGATGAAGTCGAATGCTTGGCTCACAACTTAGTAATTGACCAACGACGAGAGCTTTATCCTCTTCTTAACCGATCGCTCATACTGTTACTTGTTACCCGTAAACTCTTTACTTCAATTTCTTCAATGGCATTGATGCAAAACTGAGTAGAAGAAAGTTCAGAAATGAAAATGCTTTCAAAGAAGGTTCCACACAATGGATATCCACTCGTTTACAAAGCTTACTGGATTTTTATTACGAGACTTTAAAGTATACATGTAAAGGAATGTGAATACAACATATCAGTGAAATCCACTTTCTCAATTTATTACTTTTGACTCTGTTTGGATAGGACGATAAAGCGTTCTATGTCGATCATTCGTAACATCGCAATGGTGACAGGTGTACACTTGTCTTATAGAAAGTAATGCTGGAAGCTAACTACATATGAAGTCAGTGTTATTATTTTCCAAAGTGATCTGGTACCCGTTTTCTGATGCCAGAGAGATAGGAAAGGAAGGATGAGCTTTATTAGTCTAGGGATGGCCATAATCCAAGAATTGGGCAATCAAACCAACCCTGTTCACTCCATGAAAGTGTCTTGCTGGAAATTTCTAAATATTGTCGTTATACAACAATGTGAAGAAATACAACCACAACGTTGCTGAGATAAAACTGAGATTGCAAAACTCTGGACCGCAGGTGTCTGTTGTGGAACGAACGCGCTACTGTCCTTTCCCGGGAGTAACGCGTTCTGGCTGTATTTCGCTTAGTACCCTGCCGTGAAAATTGTTGTAGGCAGAAAATAAAAGGTAAAACAGTGTGAAGAAAGTTCTTCGACAAGGAGACATCATATCAGCAAAACTGTTATGTAGCATTCTTTAAGTGTCCGGAAAAAAAATATTAACACTGGAATGATATTTCAAAAGCAGCTTCCCTTTAACCTCGGTATGATTAATCAATATGTATTCTTTCTTTGGTAAGCCTACACGAGGTTGATAAGCAAGCTTTATTCTCGGCTAATGTTTCGACGTCTTCGTCTTCACTAGAGTCGATTATCCAAGTCGACAGTCCACAGTTGTTTGTGCCCTCAAGTGGTGTCGAGCCGGATCTTCCTCAGTGCAGCATCTCTCGAATCATACTCACGATGCCCTTTTATGTTTTTCCGGACAATCCATCTCGTAGAAGTCTGTATCATTCTACGAAGACGAAACTCTCGAGAAGTTAGCCGAAAGTAAAAGTTATTTGTCAACCTCGTGTAAGCTTATCAAGGAAAGAACACATATTGGAATGACAGTCGATAGACTATCTCTTGTAGCAACAACATCTTAGCTTTCAGAATGATTTTTTTTTCTTGCAAAACTAAGGACTGGCGAGGTGTGGAATGAATGCTCACCGATTTCTACGGCCTTTGCGTAAATTTGAGTTTTTCGGCTGGACCTAAGTAAAACACTGTTGTCGAAAGGAATGTTTTTTACGCCGAAGCTTCGAGGAATATTTGTTGAACCAATCCGTGCGCTCTTCCATACACTCTCGACATGCTTAACTATACTTTAGCCGTGGTCTCATGCAGGGAATAACTCGCATCGTGTGCAAGTACACTTACGTATGTATAAATGGATGGAATGTTATCTAAACGGATGGTGCCAGTTAATTTATAGCAGCATAGAAGAAAGCCGTCTTTCAGATCCACATGTACTGCGGTGCACATAAAAACTCTAAAAGTTCTCGGCGTTGAGCAGTCCCTGAATGTGCGCCATGCATTGGACTTCATTAAGCATCGTTGGAGGTGATTGAATGCATATCTGGCCTTTGCAATGACTCGCGGTGGCCAACCAATGTATCGAGTCGGTGCTGTCATCCTTCCAGCAATCTGGTATCAGGCTTGGTGGGCCTAGAGGATCACAAATAACCGACGTGAAATTCTTCATATGAAACAGGTCAGCTCGGAATCCTTGCGGATTTGATATACACCTTAAGTGTTTACTACTTTACTTTTTAGTTTACTATTTAATGAAATAATGAAATGAAAAAAATAGAATGAATGAACAAATGAACAAATTATCAGAAATATGAGCATTCACAACTCTTCACAAAAAAGAAAAATCCAAACCTAAAAAGTGAAGTGAAAAGGGAAGGAAACCTATTTACAAAATTCAATTATGCGAAAAATGGTTAAGAGCCTTGACACTTTTTACATTTTATTATACATATTAGTTCACCGTCAAATACTTAGACCTAAACCAAGAACCGCATTTAATGTGTTTCAGAGTAATAAGAGATGAAAAGCTCAAAATATGTCAACGCAACGACAATACGTTATAAATTGAACGGAACTGTAGAGACCTTAGAAGAAAACATAGTCCTCAAAAAAAAATAACCGTTAAAATCAAGGTAATTGCGTAAGTAAATATGTGCCTTAGTGTTGGGAAGTATTCGATTCAGAGCAGCGCCTTGATTGGCCGAAACGATTCTTCCGGTACCTTTATTTAAGAGTATTATGTTTGAAACATTACCCTACTGTGATGGCGTCTTTACTGTAAAACCAAATGTATGCATAATTATTTCGTGGTCACAATGTAAGCATTTCTTATTTGCTGCCTATTCTCTCTTCATGGCAGGGTATGATGTGAAATACAACTACAATGATACTGAGATATTCGCAAAACTCCGGACCGTTGGTATTCTGCGGCGGGTATCGAACATTATTATTATCCTTTCTAGGTGTTAACGTGTTCAGCACCACAGCATGTGTGCCGTTCGTATGGCCTTTCTCTGAACCGTGTTTTATAGGCGTTATCAGCAACCATCCTTCAATGAGAGAAAGGCGAAGCTAAGGCGAACACGCATGGTGTGGTGGTGAACACGTTAGCCCCCAGAAAGGGTAATGACGACATCCGATTCCCGCCGCGGACACCTGCGGTTCGGAGTTTTGCAAATATTATATCTCAGTATCATTGTAGTTGTATTCTATAAACACTGAAAATCGTAGAAAGGCAAAAAAAAAACAGGAGTATTCCGTTTCAGAAAAGTCTTGAATAACTCAGATTTATGTCAATTACAAATACCTGAGTCTGACCTTTTCAAGAAACATGAAGCCAAAGGAAAAACCGTTTGAACAACCGTCTGGCTACTGCAACACCCTACTGAAGCAAACCATGTTGCATAATCTTCATGAACACACCTTTGAACAAGATCTTGTAGTGAATATTTCGTCTCAAAGAAGTTCGCCAATGGTTCTTCACCGAGTATTACAGCGAGGATTTGTTCAAAATTCACATGCCATTCGTTCTCGTCGAATCTGAATAATCATAGAAATTTATCTATTTTCAATAATAGCATGACAGCAGAGCTTTTAATTGTTTGCAGCCATATCCTGATCGATTGGTCGTCATGTGGCTGGTTCATCAGGTATTCCCATCTTAAGAAATCCGATACTATGCATAGCCTGTGTAAAGGTAGAACTATGGCGGAACGTGAGAACCTATCCTAGGCTACATTCTCGTTAGAAACAACGAAAATAAAAGAGATCATACAGAAGTGTGAAGTTCATCGTGTCCATTCATCTTACAGAGCCTACAAGGCCGTTACAATTTCTAAAAAGGACGAGTATGGATCACTGGTGCCTGCTG
The DNA here is from genome assembly GCA_009735665.1 of Angiostrongylus cantonensis. Classification (NCBI taxonomy): domain Eukaryota; kingdom Metazoa; phylum Nematoda; class Chromadorea; order Rhabditida; family Metastrongylidae; genus Angiostrongylus; species Angiostrongylus cantonensis. Next base: position 2,204,313 of record MQTX01000038.1, read on the forward strand.
AGTTATTCGACAGTAGACGAGACTAAGGGTGGTAGCGCATGAAACGCTCGACGTCGATCAATCCCTAAGTGATGCGCTATGCGTTCCACTATATACCACACCAATATATTAAGTCAGTACTACTACTTTCTCAAATAAGTTTGGTGGCAATTTTCCGAAAACAAAAGGATAGAAGGTTTGGTGAAGCCGAAGCGCTGTATCAAACCAGTGACCATGTCTGTATTGTCAGGCATCTCTAACAGATGCGCTACACGAACCCGACCACAAGTGATGAATGTGAGAGTAAGACCACTTTACCGACAAAAGTTAATCTTCTTGTAAAGACATAACATACGAAGGCTTGCAACGACTTCCCTTATTTCTTCGCTATGTGAAGGCTTTATAGACAAAAAATTTTAAAAACATAAAGACTTCCATGTAGAAAGAACGGAGCGCGCACCGCAATACACATGGAATCGATCACTACGCCCAAGACTCATCAGGCCTAACATCCTTATGGGTCAACAAATTGGTATCTAACTTGTCTGGGAGGATAGCAGCACTGACTCGATGCATCAGTAGGCCACCGCGAGTCATTGTAAAGAGCAAATATACATTCAATCACCTCCAACGATGCTTAATGAAGTCGAACGCATGGCGCATACCTCAGGAATTGATCAACGCCCAGAAAGTTTTACCCTTTTTTCCTAGGAGAAAGAAAAACAATGTCATCACTCACCATTGTATCTTTCAGTCAGTGGTTTTTGTTCAGTTAAAGAATGAAATAGAGAACTGAGCTACAAAATTAACACTTTACTTTTCACATTTGTCCTTCAGATCTTCTGTGCGTATCCTATCACTTCTCGCGTTTCTTCGCACCCATCATCTATGATGTATTCCAAGTTTTTACTTGTGGCTTCGGCTGCTGAATTAGGATTTTTCTTTTTCATTTAGAATGTCGTAGAATCGTGGTCGAGTCGATTCTCCTTGGAGTGCTGGTATAATCAGGCTAGAGCGTTCCCACATGGATGGCAAAGAGAGTTTTTCCCACAGAAATCTGGTAATTTCCCGACTTCGGTGAAAGGTCAATGAGCCCGGAGCCGGAGGTGAACGAGCACCGTGCTCGTGATTACCGGCATTACTACCACTGTGCTACCCACCCCCTACTATACTCTTCTGACCGAAAGAAACGGAGAAAAATTATAGTAATACGGACCTCACATCAAGAGCTGAAACCACAAATACAAAATTATTTTGAAACCGACTTTCCTTTAACCTCGGTGTGACTAATCAATAAGTATTCTTTCTTTGATGAGCTTGCATGAGGTTGATAATGAATACAACCTCATGCACACTACACTATCAACCTCCTGCAAGCTCATCAAAGAAAGAATACAAAATTAATTTTTCGATATAGTTTAAAACAATCGAGAAAGATAAAAGAAAATATGCCGTGCCCGTTACATATCCTTCACAATGTACTGTTGAGTTCGCGCATTCATTCACACTTCACAGAATTCTTGTTCACCACGAACGATGAACATTTTACCGATAAATGGAGAAATTTTGAGGAATGTTAAATATTATTCCAAAACGCTAACCCCACATGAGTTTGAGCAATTCGCCGTCGTTGTGCCGCATTCAGATCATCTGCCATCGAACCACCGTCCTCGTTCTCTGACGATTCCGTCAACGTGTTCATGTTCTGGGCAGAGTCTCCAACGATCGTTTCATCGTTGGTCGTTTCAGCTGCCTCAACGTCCAATTTTGCTTGCAACTCACGATATTTTTCGCTGAGTTGGAAGAGAATTGTCCCTAAAAAACAAGATATAGGGAAGTATTATTTAACACATTTAAGACCACGAGTCATATATGTACTCATACAAGATCGAAAACAAATGCACATTTGATTTCCCGTTTAAGCATCGTCAACACTTACCAACAAGCGCTAGAGAGTTCAGCAGTTCATCAGTATCACCGATATTTATCATATCATAAAACGTTCTCCACATTTGAATGAATTGAATCTGCAAAAGTTAGTAAAGAAACAAGAAGAAAAGACATTTCAAATAAGAAAACAGTAGTTTGTCCTCCCAACGGCGGTAAGCCTCATCATGACTCGAAGGCATTCTTGGGTGCCGGGCTACGATGTAAAGAGGGAAGATTTATCTCCAAGCAGGGTTTCCCAAGTTGAAGACTCTAGAGTCTCCAACCAGGAGTCTGGCTATGAGTAAACCAGTACAAGGATCCACCACCGTCCTTCAGTAAAACTAGTCGCATGGTGGCAAATCTTCCTCCGATCCACTAGGACGGAGACCACCTATGGTGGGGCAAACTTTGGCCAGGCTCACCTCGGGACTCTAGGGAACCATAATGGCTACACAAGTAAAACTACGAAAAGTGGAAATTATGATGGGTCCCGTACGACCAGTGAAGACGGTCCATCCAAGTATCCAAGTAAGTTTTAATGTTTATTAGCAGAAGGAACAAAATCGCTGTAAAATATTTACGAAAATGCTGCAACCTTTTCGCTAAAAACTTCTAGCCAGCTCCTATTCTGCTACCAAGGAAAATAACCTGATTCATCGGTGGAAGCGTAGTAACATCTAGGCGCGTCGATGCCGCTTCTGGTGAAGAAAGGACGGCACGAAGTTTATGCACTTTATTGATGGAGTCGTCAATTAAAGCGACAGAATCTGAACGACTAAAAGTTACTGAACCTATCAGAATTATGAAAAGTTACATCTCAAACTAGCGTGAACTGGACAAAGGTAAAGCCACCTCTGCATTATCGCTCTGTATAATTGAATTATAGTTCTTCTTACAGCATATCTTATACCACACTAACCATCACTCTCTTCACCAAGTATCCTAATTGGACCCTGGCTAGAATTAGATGGATCGCTTCCACACGACTTTCCAGCAATCAGCTCAATTAACGATGAAGCGCTTGATTTGGGATCGTCAACAACCACGAGACTTTCCGCCGCACTCTGAATTAATACTGGGTAGTTCGAAGATCATGGAATGATTTGTAATTCTACTTTTCTGTCTGTATTTTACCAATAATTATCCTTTTAACGCTGCATAATTATATAGAGGTTCAAAGCTTATTTTATGAAATGTGGTCTAGTAAAGTAGAAAAGGATAAAGCTTTCGACTTTGATCAATTCCTGAGGAATGCGCCATGCTTTCGATTTCATTATGCATCGCTTGGAGGTGACTGAATGCACGTCTGGCCTTTGCAATCACTCGCGGTCGCACACTGATGTATGAAGCCAGTGCTGCAAACCTCCCCGACACGTTTGGTACCAATTCGCCGACCCCGGAGGCATGGAAAGCTTGGTGACTCTTGGGCGCCGAGATCGATCTCATGTATTGCAGGATGTCTCCGACAACTGCGCAACACGCGCTCATTATAGTTAAATTATGACTTGGATTGTAATTTTTGAAAATTTCACAGCGTAGAAATTGAAATATCAAAACAGCAATTTCGGCAAATCTAATTTTTGCACTAAAAATTCGTTTGTAGTGCAGAGCAAGCGACTCGAGGTATTAGCGAGGTAGGGAACAAAGGAAATGTTAACGGATGTATAGTGTAACGCTGGTTTCAAAAATTTTGACGCTGAGGATAAGGAAAGTCGTGCACGTGCACTTTTGCTATTGACGAAAATGATTTGTAGATCTCCCAGTAAGCAAATAAAAACAAGTTTTCGATAACCCACAAAAGAATCCGATATTAGCACTTACAGCTATTCCGAAGCATCTGAAAAAAATTGCAAGTTCAAAAAATGGATGCTGCACGAATTCAATAGTGCTTCTCCACGACAATGCGCTGGCACACGACGCATTACCAACGCTGCAGAAGTTGGACGAGGTGAGCTTCAAAACCCCGCCTAATCCATCATATTTTCCTGATCTCCCTTCTACTAACAACCATTCTTCGACGATTCCAGTAATAAGAAAACCTTCAGAAACCAACCTGATGCCGAAACTATCCTCAGCAATTTAATGGCCCTCGGAACTCCGGCATAACAAAACGTTTTCTCGTTTGAAAAAATGTGTATGTACTAATTCTTTTATTTAGACCAATAGCTTTGATTCTGAATTGATACATGTTTCTAAAGACATAGGCTGAGATTGTGCACTAAATTCTGAACAAAACAGTAAATAGAATTGCTACGATTCATCAAGGTCTCTACACCTCAGATAGTCAAATGGACTAAAAAATGGTATATATATGTCACCTGTACCAGCTGTGGTCCCGTTGAGAGATTCGAGCGGGGGAATTGATCAACGCCCAGAAAGTTTTACCCTTTTTTCCTAGGAGAAAGAAAAACAATGTCATCACTCACCATTGTATCTTTCAGTCAGTGGTTTTTGTTCAGTTAAAGAATGAAATAGAGAACTGAGCTACAAAATTAACACTTTACTTTTCACATTTGTCCTTCAGATCTTCTGTGCGTATCCTATCACTTCTCGCGTTTCTTCGCACCCATCATCTATGATGTATTCCAAGTTTTTACTTGTGGCTTCGGCTGCTGAATTAGGATTTTTCTTTTTCATTTAGAATGTCGTAGAATCGTGGTCGAGTCGATTCTCCTTGGAGTGCTGGTATAATCAGGCTAGAGCGTTCCCACATGGATGGCAAAGAGAGTTTTTCCCACAGAAATCTGGTAATTTCCCGACTTCGGTGAAAGGTCAATGAGCCCGGAGCCGGAGGTGAACGAGCACCGTGCTCGTGATTACCGGCATTACTACCACTGTGCTACCCACCCCCTACTATACTCTTCTGACCGAAAGAAACGGAGAAAAATTATAGTAATACGGACCTCACATCAAGAGCTGAAACCACAAATACAAAATTATTTTGAAACCGACTTTCCTTTAACCTCGGTGTGACTAATCAATAAGTATTCTTTCTTTGATGACCAGCTGTGGTCCCGTTGAGAGATTCGAGCGGGCCGCAGTAAATTCTCTGTTTTTCCTTGTCGCGTGCAAGAGTAGCCCAGTGGGTTCTGCACGCTTTAGGGACTCGTCGAGCATCATATCTTTCTTCTAGGCTTTTCGTGAAGAAATCTGACCATCGGATCGGCGGTGTTCCTGCAGTACGTTTGACATCCCGAGGAATCCAGTCACTAACGGCTCTTGTCCATTGGTTACCATTCATACGCATTACGCGTCTGACCCACCTTAACTTCGACTGTTTGGAGTATAAAACGCATGTGTCGAAAAGGTGGGCACGGAGTCGGGTGTTCTTTCTTCTCTTCACTAGATAGACATAACTGGAGCACTCGAAGATAGTCGTTCCGTTGAGCGTGAATGGGGCAAACGAAACCAATCCGCCCATCATGAACATCGTTTTCTTGAAATCTAGTCGAAGACCAATCTTTCCATACGCTTCACCAAAGTCGGCAAGCATACGTTCCGCTTTGCTATTGTCCGGCGTTACAGGACGATATCATCAGCAAAGCGAAAGTGACGTAACTGCCGACCATCGACTTTCACTCCCATGTTATCCCATTCCAATCACCGCATGACGTTCTGGAGGGTGGCGTTAAATAACTTTGGCGAGATTGTATCGCCTAACTCCTCTTTTAACGTCAACGTTAATATCGCTGTAAAATGGTGAAATCACGGTTGTGAAAATTTTGTACAGCTCACGAAGAACCTTTATGTACTGAGTAGGGAGGGACTCTTTGACTATCAAGGGATTCCATGACTGCTTCTATCTCGATTGAATCGAAGGCTTTCAGTGGATCGATGAAAGTGAGATAGAGCGGTCTTTTGTACACTCGCGATACTTCATCGAGTCTTGTTATCGTTTGGATCTGGTCCATCGCACTAAATCCTTTTCGAAACCCTGCTTGCTCACATGGCTGTCCATTGTCCAGTGTTCTGTCAATCCTGTTTAAAATGATTGACTAAGACTCGAGCGAAAAGTTTATAGACGACAGACAACAAGCAGATTGGGCGATAGTTGCCTATGTCGTGTAGATCGCCCTTCTTAAACAACAACACGGTCTTGCTGGTCTTCCACTTAGTAGGGAACTTACATTCCGAGCCAGTGTGTTTACGAGGACTGGTGGAAGGTTCTTCAGATGTTCTGATCTTATCCTGTCTGGACGTGGTGCTGTTCGATTTTCCATCGACGAAATGGCATGTCCGATATCGGAGACATGGCTATCGAAGAGATCTGAGTAGTATTCGTGAATGACTTTCTCCAGTGCCTGTATGGACGCTGTAACCGTTCCGCCTGCTCGTCGGAGTGCAATCATCTTGGTCTCGTAATTGGCGAAGCTTCGGTGGGCTTTGCGAATGCTTTTTCCAGCCTCTGCAGCTTTGACCATTACTGCTACTTTTCTGTCTTTAAAATCTTCTTTTATCACCTGTCTGCATTGTTTTGCAAGTTCGGACGTCAGTTCGCGGTTGCCTGCAACTTGTGCGATTCCACGCTGGCGTATTACTTCGAGAGTTTCTGGAGACAGACGTCTCTTGATGACTTTCGAAGTCTCAGCCTTCATGGCGCTAACGTGAAGATGTTCAATGAGCGGAGCCGATAGCATTCCCCGTCGATGTTGTAGACAACGACATCTTCCCAACAGCCGACTGAGTTGAATAAGTCCCAGTTTGTGGTGGTTCTGGGACTTCGGTTTTTGAATTTAGCGGCTTTTTTCTTTTCCGTGAGAAAGAGAATCTTGCACGAAGGAGACGGTGGTCTGATTCCGTGTAGAATTTTGGGACAACAGCGACATCGGTTAGGCAAAACCTTCTATTTACTATGATGTGGTCTATTTCGCTATGGTACTCTCCATTAAGAGATTCCCACGCCCAGCGTTAAGGGTGGGGCTACTGGAATTGCGAGTTAGCATGGATGGTTTTGGTGGCCATGATAACCTCTGATAGCCGATCACTCTGTATATTCCACTCTAATCCATGGGTCGCAATGTGACGTTCCCCAGACGTTCTTCTGGTCCAATCTTAGCATTGAAACCAACGATGACCTTGAAGAATGTATGGTCTTCTCTGTAGAACTTCTCCAAGTCCATGTAGAACGTTTAGACAGCTTCTTCGTGATGGTTTGGTGTTGACGCGTAAACGACGAAGATTGTTAAAGCCGGTGTTGATGCACAGTCTTTTAATCCTAAACGTCCGATTCGAATTGTAAGCCGTTCGAATGAATCGATGTTCATGGACAAACTCGTGTTGACGAGAACA
>MQTX01000038.1:2216005-2367519 GCA_009735665.1 Angiostrongylus cantonensis
ATAGACAATTGAATATCTAAGAATCTAATACCTGTATTGCGAATGGGCGCAGGGATCAGGCTGTGGTCTTTCAGTCAGTGAACCGGTATGGGACCTCATCGTGACACCGATACGTGTACGCCATGATAGAAGATGTTCCTCCTAAAAAGTATAAGAGACAGTCATATACGGCAGGATTCGTGCGCGATCCATGGGTATAGCAGTGCGCTCGTAAAGTTGTGAAGTCTTCAGATACAAAAAACTGGAGCATTAAACATATTAGTCGCTAAAAAATAAATGTAAAAAATAAAAACCGCAACTTTTTACATGACTTCCAATGAGGAAGGTTAGAACAGCTGATTATAGTCGCATATGGTTGATGACTGCGCCACCCCACATCAGAAATTGATATATAGATAAGGGGCCAGGTCGCGTGTGACCTATGGGCATTCCTCCCTGCTATTCATTGTGGGGTTTTTGGCATTTATCCAAAAGGCCTCTAGGAGTTTGCGCGTTGGTGTCTTAGTTTCCTGTGCGAGGATATTGACTTTAACTTCAAAATCGTCTCGCTATGCTTTTGTATCCTATGCGTGCCAAGTGGGGTACTTTGTCCTACTTTTCGTTTCCCATCTAGATGTTCTTTTATACGGATACACAAGGGTCTGCCCGTTTCGCCAATGTATTCATCTCCGCAATCCTTGCAAGAGATCAGGTATGTCGTACCTGAACTCATGCAATCACCGTCCCTGCCAGAAGGTCAAATTACGCAGTTTGTTGTCTCACATAGACGGTCATACAAGCGGTTACGAACTAATTGACGACGAAGAGTAGTTACAAGATGTACCAGCAAAGTATTTTCGACTTGTAAAAAACCGCAAGTTTAAAATGATACAGAGAGTTGAAAGGGCTATGAAATAGTGAGTAAATTAGTCAACAATTTCCTAGTTTTTTGCTTTCCCTTAAAAAACTTCACATCGGGAACCAATAAGACTAAAAGAACACAGTGAGAAGTTAACTGCGTTCACTTTTACTATGAATGAATGACAAACTACGCATTCAGCAGTCCTCTCAAAGATCGCATGGTAAAAATCAGGCAAGTGACACAATGGTCCTTCTGCTCTGCACCTGGCATCCCGCAGGACCCAGCACTTAGCAATGCTTGCCGACAAGTTGCTGTTAACTTGTATCATATATTCGACCCATCTGATTTTTATCATCACTATTATTGTTATTAAGCTTAGAGGGCCATTAGAGTAAGGAACAAGCCAATAAAAAGATAAAGCAAGGGCCATGGTTGGTGCAATGGACAACATGCGACTCCACGAAAACAGTAATTGCGGGTTTGAAGCGCACACGAGGTTCTGAGCTTTGCTTGCATCCTAGCATCTTTATGGTTATACTTACTTACCTGGATACTTCGACGGCCCGTCTTCACTGGTTGTGCGAGCCCCAGCATAACTTCCAATTTTAGGAGCTTTCCTGATTTAGGCATTGTAGTTCCCTGGAGTATCAAAGTCAGCCAAGCCAAAGTCTGCTCCAGGTCGATACTACCAAAGGCGGTCACCGACCTTATGGATCAGAGGTAGATTTGCCACCGCACTATTAGTTTGATACCAGAACGGTGGTGGATCCTAGTATTGGCTTAATCCTAGCGGGGCTTCCTTATGGAACAGCCAAACACCTCAGCTTGGGATGGCTTGCCTGGGAATGAATCCCCACGGCGTACATGGCAGCCCGACACCCAGGAACATCTCCCAGCCACGACGAGGTGATGAGGTGGTAAACCGTTGTAGGTCCTTCTAGTTACTCTTTACATAATGCCCTGTCGTGAAAAAAAATGAATAGACAATAAAAATTAAAACATAAAAGATCGATTATTACCTTAACAACGTTATATAATAGTTCCAAATCATTCGTCGTAAATTTACATTCTTTTCCAACACCTCTTATGACGCTCCTCATTTGACTATCTTCTAAAGTCTAAAATGAAATAAAGAAGTGTAATAGCAACACTGAATGAAAAGCGCAACAACTACGATGGTGATGAAACAATAAAATCCAACCTGATGGTTAACAGGATTCCAAATAAAAACTTGAAGATAAGAAACGATTTAAACGTACCTGCACAACTTTCAAGCGATGCTTCAAACGAAGCCTCTCAATTTGTTCATTGGTAAAGGAGCAACCAAAGTTCTGATACGAAGATGTCAGGAGATTGCTCACCGATTTCTGCATGTACAGACGTGAATAGAAAAATTTGCAAGATATCCCAGTAGATAGCTGCTTACCATAAAATTACAATACATGTGTTTTCTATTAAAAAAAAGTTATATTCATATATTACTTGAAATTACAGCTATCCTAGCCCTGCTATGTGCTAGCGTTGTTTAGAAAGCACCTGTGGTACAGAAGAATTCAGATAACTCACCTCCTATGCCTGTACGTTACTGCATGGACCACTTCCACATTTTGCTTCAACTAGTTAACGCCCCCAACCGTTTACGGCTTTATAATGACCGGGAGATGTTCCTGGGTGTGAGACTGCGATGCAGTGTCGGGATTCATTCCCCTAGCAAGGTCTCACAAGCTGCGAAGAAGTCCGGCGCTTCCATCAGGAAACCCAGCTAAGAGTAAACCAATGCCAAGATCCACCACTGTCCTGGCATCAAGCTAATCCCATGGTGGCCAATCTTCCTCTGATCCACAAGGTTGGCGACTGCCTGTGATGGTGACGACTTCAGAAAGACTTTGGCCTGGCTGACCTCAGGACTCCAAAGAACCACAATGGCTAAACAAGCAAAACTCCAAAAATTGGAGATTATGCTGTGACCCGCACAGCCAGTGAAGACAGGCCACACAAAGTATCAAAGTTAATGTACTTATGACAAAAACGGCAGATATCTCAGTGAGTATTACTGGAGTCACGAACGTTCGCTTTTTTTCCTGAAACAATTTACCTTATCACTGTCATCGGAACTTCGTTCATGGATTTGATCTGCATATGCTGAAAGCGCCATTAATGTCTCGCCTTCGTCTTCAGAGTTATAAATTGTTGATTCATTCTCTCGTAGTAACTCCATTGCAACTTGAAACATCAACTAAAATACTGTATCCTGAAGAAATTTGGACTTCCACTTGTGATAACTAGAAAAATCACAGAGAAAGTCCATAACTCACTTTGGCCCCTTCATAAAAAAATAGATCCAATATTCGCACAGCAGCACCAAATTTGACAGCACTAAGGAAAATGGTAAGGAACCAGGACAGCGCTACCATGTCGTCCAGGCCAAGATGTGACAGCTTCACACTGATCGCCGGCAAACAGCGTTCAACCAACTCCGCGAAAACACCTCAATTTATAACGAAATAAATTTGATAAAGATGGTATAAATACACGCGAAGATAGATATGTATAGAAGAACATAACCTATATAATATAAACAAACGTACTAAGTTACAATTACTAAGATGCTCGACGAGTCCCTAAAGCGAGGAGAACCCATTGGGCTACTCTTGCCCGCGATAGGGAAAAATGGAGGATTTACTGGCGCCCGCTCGAGTCACTCGACGATCAACGGGACTACAGGTGATACAGGTGATACTAAGTTACAAACTTTAAAAAAAAACCTGTGCTATAGACATTATTTGTACAACCCGGTTCCAAGTAGTATCACATATAGTCCCGTTGTTTGTCGAGTGACTCGAGCGGGCGCCAGTAAATCCTCCATTTTTCCCTGTCGCGTGCAAGAGTAGCCCAGTGGGTTCTGCTCGCTTTAGGGACTAGTCGATCATCATATCCTTCTTCCAGGCTCCTCGTGAAGAACTCTGACCATCGAGTCGGTGGTCTTCCTGCAGTACGTTTGACATCCCGAGGAATCTAGTCACTAACGGCTCTTGTCCATCGGTTGTCATTCATATGCACTAAATGTCCGGCCCATCTCATCGACTGTTTGGCGTACAGAACGGCAACTTTCATTTTTGATCGTTGACGCAGGTCGGAGCTTCGGATCCCATCCCTTACTTGCGTGAAACGGGATACTCCTAGCACCGTCCTTTCAGCTGCGCGTTCGATAACACTGAGCGAACTTTTATCCTGCCTATGCGGTAACCAGGTTTATGACGCATACGTACGGCAGGAAGAACCGTTGAGTCAAAAAGGTGGGCACGGAGACGGGTGTTCTTTGTTCTATTCACCACATCCTCGATGCTTCTGAAAGCTCCCCAAGCCGCTCGTTTCCTTCTGCTCAGCTCTGGAGCTTAGGCGTTCATCACACTGATTTGGCGACATAGACATAACTGGAGCATTCGGAGATATTCGTTCCGTTGAGCGTGAATGGGGCTTATGAAACCAATCCCTTCCCGTGAGCATCGTTTTTGTGAGATTTATTCGAAGAACAATCTTTCCACACGCTTTATCAAAGTCGGCAAGTATACGTTACGCTTGGCTAATGTTTGGTGTTACAAGAGTCAATGTCATTACCAAAGCGAAAATGGTGTAACTGCCGAACATTGGTTTTCACTCCCATGTTATCCCATTCTAATTATCGCATGACGTTCTGAAGGGTGGTTGTAAATAGTTTTGGACGAAATTCTATCGCTTTGCATAACTGCTCTTTTGACGTCAACGTTAATATCGTTGTAAAATGGTGAAATCATGGTTGTGAAACTTTTGTACACCTCACGAAGAATCTTTATGCGCTGACTCCATGATTATCAAGGGCTTCCAATAACTGCTTCTATCTCAGTTGAATCAAAGGACTTCTGTAAATCGATCAAAGTGAGAGAGAGCGGTCTTTTGTACACTCGCGATACTTCAACGAGTCTTGTTATCGTTTGGATCTGGTCCATCGCACTAAATCCTTTTCGAAACCCTGCTTGCTCACATGGCTGTCCATTGTCCAGTGTTCTGTCAATCCTGTTTAAGATGATTGACTAAGAGTCGAGCGAAAAGTTTATAGACGACAGACAACAAGCAGATTGGGCGATAGTTTCCTATATCGTGTAGGTCGCCCTTCTTGAACAACAACACGGTCTTGCTGGTCTTCCACTGAATAGGGACCTTACATTCAGACAGGTAACGTGTGAAGAGCCGAGCCAGTGTGTTTACGAGGACTGCCGGAAGGTTCTTCAGATGTTCTAACCTTATCCTCTCCGGACCTGGTGCTGCTCGATTTTTCACCGACGCAATGGCATGTCCGATATCGGAAGGGAGAACCCGTGGTACAACATATCCATCCTCCTTTATTTCATATGACGGAAAGTTGACGTGGTTACTGAAGAGATCTGAGTAGTATTCGTGAATGACTTTCTCCAGTGCCTGTATGGACGCTGTAACTGTTCTGCCTGAGCGTCGGAGTGAAATCATCTTGGTCATGCAATTGGTGAAGGTTCGGTTGGCTTTGTGAACGCTTTTCCTAGCTTCTGCAGCTTCGACCATTGCTCCTGCTCTTCTCTCTTTAAGATCTTCTTTAATCGTCTGTCTGCATTGTTTCGCAAGCTCGGACGTTAGTTCGCGGTTGCCTGCAACTTGTGCGATTCCACGCTGGCGTATCAGCTCGAGTGTTTCTGGATACAGATGTCTTTTGGCGACTTTCGAACTCTCAGCTTTCATAGCGCTAGCGTGAAGATGTTGAATAAGCGGACCTCATTCCTCACCACGTAGCCTCGCGACTAATCCGCACGAGACCCCTCATATGAGGGAGACCAGTGGTTCAAGTTGTAACATATTAAAAGTGAAGGATAAAGCTTTCGGCGTTGTTGAATCAGCTGGCCTTTCCAATGACTCGCGGTGGCCTACCGATGTATTTAGCCGGTGCTACTATTCTCCCAGACAAGTCTGGTGTCCATATCGAACCCATATACGTTGCGGAGCGCATTCGACCATTGCGCTACGCGCGCTCTGCTATCACTAACACATTAGCCACTGTTGCTTGTTTGTTGTTAACTGCTTGCTTAAGAAATTTCAAAGGCTCAAATTCTGTCCCATTCTCACTTTTCGAACATTTAATTCGAAACAACTCCAAATAGATAATAACTTTAGAAAAACTATTTATACCACTATGTAATACAGTATAGTCATTTCTAGAAGTACATAACACTCTTAATTCCTCAAATATTCTAGTTATCGAGGAATTACCGTTAGTTGTCGAATAACCTGAGTGTTCGCGAATGAATCCTCGTCTTTCAATCACATAATTCAAATGGTCGGCAGTAGCTGTTTCCTTCATCGCAAGAGCGCGTATGGCGTAGCGGTCACAGGCGGGCTATAATATGCACGGAATCGATTCCCGCGCCCAAGGCTCGCCAAGCCTTCCAACTGGTATCAGACTTGTCTGGGAGAATAACAGCACTGGCTCGATACATCGGTGGGTTATCTTGAGTCATTGTAAAGGCCAGATATGCATTCAATCACATCCAATGATGCTCGATGAAGTCGAATACACGGCACATCCCTGAAGGATTGATTAACGCCGAAAGCGTTATCCTTCTAGCTTTGTAATCACTGGAATCCAAAGTGATCAAACGAACGCAGCTCTTATTAGACTTTTACTAATCTTGGTAGCCCTTATTTGCAAATTCTGTGCCTATCAATTCGCAATCTAATATGGAAGACTAGTTTGTATTTCCAAAGAACTCTTCTAAAACTATTTGTCCCATAATCTCACAATACATGGAAAAGAAAATGTTTCTGGACGAAAGCTCTCCGAAATCTACCTTGGTCCACCAAAGCGCCGACTACCTTCGTATTATAGTAGTCAGGAAGCAAGCGCTCACAGATAGCAACCAACAGCCAGAATGCTTCTTCCTCCTTCACATAGAGTAACAATACGGAGCTCACTATGTTCATAGCCTGACAATAACCTAAAAATATTTGAATTTTATCCAAACTAATTTATTTAATGGTTGTACTGAAGTACTGAAGAAAAAATCGAACACCTCTATGTCAACAGAATTAATAAAGATGATTGAAATCCTCACCAATATTTGGGTTCCTGAAAGAATAAGCGGTCAGAATACGACGTAGTGCACCAATACCCTCGCCATTTTGAAATGCAGGATGTTCCGGCAAACTACTAAAATTACTTGCTGTTGTCTTCACTATTTCTGAAATCACAGCATGAAAATAAAGACTACCCTAAAGTGTTATAATTAACTAGACAATAGTGACGAAGTGCTGGCTGGAAAGAAAATGAATAAATAGATGGTAATGATATAACTGACTCTAACAGACCGGTATAAATCTCTCTCGATCTCGTCTTGTGCAACTGTATAGACTGACTCATGCTTTCGCAATAATTCCTTGTAATATCCTGGATTTAGTTTCATTTCAGCACCAGCACCTGAGCAAATCATCCAGATCTGGAAAATGACCGGAGATATTCGCATACAGAGCTTTAGAAGAAGGAAATTGGTGAGTTCAAAGTAATAACTCTCATACAACTAGTATCCATTGTTTTCGTAATGGAAATTAGGTTTTTAGCCCACACTTCTTTAAGATATTGAATAAACAAGCTCGGATAACCCCAACTCTAATGCTGACCTTATCCATGTCGGAATGCCTCCTTTCTTATGACCACACCAAATCACCGATGCTTCGTCCTAGATAATAATATGAACAAATGTGGAGTCTGCTGAAGGTTAAGCGAGTCGGCAAACTTCCGAAACATTCTTACGAGATACTTGACGATCGTAAACCCAGTCTTCGATATAGCCAAAAGGCAAACCATTTTAATAACCTAGTGTGCAACATATTGACTGCAAGCATAAGGATCTGTAGCAGACCGGTCAATATTTTCTAAAGATCTGAGAGACTGCTATTTGGCTACATTTGCTACTTCATTTACTGGAGTTGGGCACTGAGGAATTGAGGGACTGGAAGATAAGCACTGGTAGATTGGAAGACCGACCTGGCGGATTGAAATGACAGGCACTGCTGGTGATGACTAATGGTGCTACTTATATTCTGTCTGTAATGGGTGGGGTTTTACAAAGGGGATCAGAGACAGTGCTCAAAAAGAGGCTGTGTACTTTTTCAGGTAGTACAATTTGATGGGGTAGACCAATAGACCACATCATAGTAAATAGGAAGTTTTGCCTAATCGATGTCGCTTGTGAAAGGGCGCAGGTGCTTGTTCGGAAACTTCTTTGTGACGGCAGATGCTGGAAAGTACATTCAGCTGACTGCTGCTGACCCTTTTCAGCCACCTGCGAGGCAACTGCATGACATGGTTGTTAAGAAACAACTTACAGAATGTGCAAGAATAGATGAATAACGATTACAAGTAAAACAGTTATTGTAGAAGACATAAGGTAACTTAGAAATAGGAACTATTTAAAGCATAGTTACTATATTAGCACTGCCAAACACTTTTTTACAGCCGTTAAGGGTTAGTACAAGAGTTAAGTGGTACTTCCAACAGATCCCTACGACCCAAGAACACGATTGGGATGTGGTTTCGACAGCGAACTTGTAGAAATCCTGCTTGCTCAACTTGTTCTGCCCCATCCAACGTGTTCGATATGTGAAAAAGAACAATCTTCGTGAAAAGCTTGCAGAGTACAATCAGCAATCATAAGGGACGATAGTTATAAAGATCCTTTTAGTCATTCTTCTTGGGTTGAATGACCACGAGCAAGGTCCTCTACTGCCGCGTGGTTTTCTCTTCTGAAGGTAAAATGCTACATGTGTTTTGGCTGGGAGATGTACATATAATTTATGACCACCAGCTCTAAGAAAATAACCGGTAATATTATTGGAAGCTGGAGCTGTGCCTTTCTTCATACTTTCCATACCAACTTAAACCTCACAGAGAAAGAATCACGGGCGGTACCACCAGCGAGGATTTCGAGGGCCGAGACGGAGATTGCGAAGCGGAAAAGATTGGTATACAACCGTTCTGTTGTCAATAATTCCATAATCGTTCACAGGGCGGATAGCGGAACATTATGGTCGCGTAAATCCTCACTGCACTTTTTCAGAGAACATCGTTTCTATTCCACTTCCTGCAAATATTTTTGAACATACCGACATAAGTGGGCTCGTATGGTTAGAGGCGCCCTGCAATACACATAGGCTTGCTCTCGCGTCCCTCGTTCCATCCCTTCAGAGTCGAAAAGTTGGTATCACACCATTCCAGGAGGATAGCTGCACTGGTACGATACATCGGCAGGTCACCGCGAGTCATTGTAAAAACCAGATATGAATTCAATTATCTCCAATGACGCTTAATAAAGTTGAATGCATGGCGCATCCTTAGGAATTGATCAACGCCGAGATCTCTACGCTTTATTCTTTATCCTTTACCTTGGTTATGAACGACTCCTCTTAATTTTACTGGATGATGATAGGAATTCTTTTCTAGCTTGTGGTCAAGTTGAATCCACGCACGGAGAAGGCGATGACAAGATCCATAAGGAATCCAGGTACCACTGAGGTGTCAAAAAGGCACCACATTCATGAGAACATGATCGATCTCCGTATGGGTCCTTAAAAAACTCTCATTTACATTGGTGAATTTCTGTCTTCCTCATAAAGGATTTCCACGAACGAGATGTGCTGCTGGCTCGCTCTCATCACCTATACAAGACGGTGGGTAGCAGTCGATTAGCCCAATTTTCTTTTGAAGTGGAAGTTGAAGACGAAGAATTCCAAGTGCGATAAGATAGGAAGTTGATGGGTGCACAACAAAGTTAACGCCTCTGACATTTCATAAGTTTTGAGGAGTTTTCCCCCACCTACAGTAAGGATGCCGTCATCTGATTGATACATGTCGGTTTCCTCCTGCATTTCGTCTCTTGCTGGAATGTAATCCGATCAGCGGCCTAAACAACAGCGTAAAAAACAGGTTTCTTAAGAGGCCATTCTGGTGTTAAAAACGCAAAGCACAAAGCAGTCCCCGTTGCATTTCGACAACCTGCTTGCTTTGTCCGTTTCCAATCATTTCCCGTGCAACCCGAGATTTGGTCGTCTCTCATCAGTTATCTCAAAGCTCAACGCAATATACGAAAGCGCCTAGTGCGTGGGGTACTGAGGGTGCAGTTTTCTGTTTGCGCCAGTGTGGTCCCCAGAAGTCCAGAAGTCAGCCTAACGGAAGCCATCTTCAGGTCATAACCACTCCAAGCATGCGCCGACCCTTGTAGATTAGATTTGCCACACCTACTGACTAAACTGACACTTAGAACAGCGGTGATTCCTGCCATTGGTTAATTCATAGCTACGCTTCAAGCAAGGAAACGTCGGGCTCTTCAGCTTGGAAAATCCAGATGAAGATATAACCACCCCCAGCTGTACATCGAAGTCCAACACTCAGGAACACCTCGAAGTCACGATGAGGAGGCAAACCTTTAAGAGATATTGAATTACAGCTGGCGAAAACTGAAAATAACGATACAACAGAACTGTACGAGTTGTTGCTAAGTGGTCTTCGAATCTATGCTGAGCAAGCTCTTGTTAACCCAATGACAAGATCTCAACATTTATCAAGATCAAAGAGCTTTTGAAAAGTGGGTATCAACGTATTTGGAAATAAGCTATACAAAAAAATCTCTCGATACCGACAGATGAATATTCTATAAGTAGCATAAAAAATGAAAAGCGTAAAGAAATGTTGTTGAAATTTTCATGAATACACTGTCATCTAGTCTACGAGAGGAAGACCGGAAAACTACAATTTCCCACAGTAAGATAGAATTAATAAAAGAGATATTCTGTACAAATCCCGTTCCATATATAATCCGTTGTCCCAGACTCTACTAACACCACTTAGAGAACAAGAACTTCAAATACCTTTTTTTTTTCTTTACAAGAAAGAGCAATAGGAAAGTCAATCACAACAACCGTCTGACTACTACAGTGACTGGTGTATAAGCTTCCCATAAAAATTGGCCAAACGTGAAGAAAATGAATGAAGTTCAACCTGGAGAACACGGTGAATTTTGCAAGGCATTTAGCTAATAAACCATATTCAAACACTACCCAGAATTATAGTGTGCAGGCAAGACCAACGCTGTTTACCGCAGCGATAGGGTAGCACACGCAGTTAGTTGAATGAAACGAAAACGATGTGTTGCGGAAAGATCCCCTCAACCTTTATTTTGCTGACTGCAATACCCTGTTTTTGAGCAATATCGCAGAAGTATTATAATCCAGACCTCTAAATGAGACTTCGTTTTCGATACCCAGAAGAATACGTCTCAACAATGCTACACAAATGGCCTAGTTAGATAGTATAAAGAGAACATAAGTGGTGAACGAAAAGAACGCTAGAGTATATCCCAGGAGTATTTCAATCAACTCGACGGAGGCTACCGAAAAATTAGTCTATGTAATCGCAACACGCATAAATTAGCTATTGTAGACGATTAAATAGTCATTGAACTGAAACACGTTCATGCACTGGTAACGGATTCCTATGAAATCGAAGACGTAAAGGCTCAAAAATATTGGCCATTGAGGATGAAATATGTATTAACAACCTCGTGTAAGTCTACCGTGGACAACTGGTACGAAAAACACTTGTTATGGATCCTTTACATTCTTTTAAGACAAATAAGAAATCCTACCGTCAGAAATCAAAGTTTAATGTGTTTACAGAGAAAAGGGGGAAAATGATACCTCACCTCTCCTCGGAAATCGGCTGGCACACCTTTCAGCAATAAACGATGTAACGCAACCGTTCGATACATTGATGTCCCTCTTCCATATTCATCGAAAAACTTTTTCCAATTTGCTTTACAGCTGTTGTCAGCAACAGCTCCACATGGATATTTCGCCATGAGAGGGTAGTCTAAGCATTCAACCGTCGACGGTGATGACTCCTCAAACAAGACTATTCCTCTTGTACAAGAAGCAATAACATACCTTACCTACCTTCTTTGGCAGCTTCTTCAAACTATTTTGGAAATTAAATTTCTCAAGAAATGTTTTTGCCTTCGCAAGCACTCTATCTCGATCCGGAACAAACGAGAACACTATGGTTGCCTAGAAATACATGCGAGCCATTCTCTTTGTTTTCTTCTTTAGTGCAGATTAAGAAGATAAATTTTTCAAAAACGAAAAAGTTAAACACCCACCTAATATCATCCTGAACTATTCAGCAGACACGACGCTCGTATAGAACATTTATTCGACTAACGTTTCGACGTCTCGTCATCTTCAAAGCCTCACTGATGCGAGTAAATGATCTCCAGGTGGTCGCTCTCGCGATGTGTGTGGTCGTTTCCGCATCGAGGCTAATTCCATGAAGCAGAGCACCGATTGAATGAAGAACCTCACTCGACGGTCTTCTTTTACACAGGACGGTTTGATCGATTCCCGCCAACCAATGCGATCTGCTTTCAGCCAGGCAATGCGTCCTCTAGCAATAGGTGGTATACTAGCACTCTACACTATATTATACTGGAACATAACTCGTGTCAGCTCAATAACACAAAAAGACATTGATTATTTGTACCGAGGTTAAATAAAAGTCGTTTTTAGAGATGTATAACTGCGCTATGTGCTACCTAGTATAACACCAACTGCTATAGCACCCGTTGCCTGCCAAACAGCAGATCATATTAGTTGGCTAGAATCGACCAGCATCCGTTCTGTATACAAGGACGTCTCCAAGTGAGATTTTCCATTCGATCGGTGCTCCACTTCACTAGATTCGACTCCGTGCAACAACAAACATCCACATCGCGACAACGACCAGTTGTGGACTATCGATTTGGATCAGTGTGGCTCCGAAGAAAACGAAGAAGTCGAAACATTAGCAGAATAAATATTTCATACCAACCTCATTTCGGGTCTACAATACATGAAGGTATTGATTAATGGTGCCGAGGTTAGATAAAAGTCGGCTTTTAGAAATCCACCTAATTCATTTCATGACCTGAAGGTTGAAGTGGATGAAGGAGAATTCAAAAGTGGCAGAAAGAATATTTGAAAGAAAAAAGAACTAGGAAGGACCAGAATAGAAACATACAATATTCCCACACAACACTGATACACAACATTCGTCACGAACTTATCCAAAATAAAGATGTTGAATTTGATGTGCAAATCGCAATTTCTTAAACCCCAAAGAAAAGTCCAGACACAGAGCAACAAAACACAACTATTTTCGTGCTCTACAGAGTGGTACTTCAGAGAAGCCTAAAATTTTCCACACAAACAGCTGTGAGATACGGCTTTCAGCTAAGATCAAATGCGCAAAAGCACAGGCCTGCACTTTACGACTGATCCAACTAGCAGTGGATATGGTTGTTAGCAGCTTTTTCACTTTACTATGATGAAATTCTGATTCGACAGAGCACAACAATCCTATGTCATGTCATGTATACGTACATATATGTAGACATATAAGTGTATACACACGAGAGATAGTATATACTACCAGAATGGACAGAAGCGGAGAAAGCAAAAACGCTTGCTTTAGAGGTAAAAAAAAGAAATGGATAGGAAATAAGGAGGAAACTTAGGAAGGAGTGCAAAGGAACGACGAATGAAGAAGGAAAACAAAAGTCGTTCAAAACAATAGCTATTAGCCTTCTAAAAAATAGACTTCAACCAGTTGCTTGACTTTGAAGCCTTCTGTGGATAAACAAATACCGCCCAATTAAGACTCCGTGGTAAAACCCCTTTTAACAAAAGAGAAAAAAGAAGCGCTGACTTCGTAGAAGAATTGCTTGCGCAAGAATTAAAAGGCCAATAGATCATTTGTTAAAAATTCTTGTTAAAAAACCGCATCAAAGAAATTGAAATGCAAAATATTTCACCGTATTTTTTAAACAAATCAGTAATCCAGTGCCGCAGGTGAGATTTCCACCTTGTATTTCGTTACATTCCTCAACACTGGCTATGTCCATAATCGGAATTGCAATTGAAACAAGGCGGTCTGTCTACAAAATACTAACATTATCACATCAAACCATGTAAAACCCTAAAGATATAAAGAATCACTAAAGAGAATTTTAAATTCGAAACGCAAAACATTTTCGATCTGTAAGACGAAGGATGAAGGACAAAGCTCTTGGCACTCATCAAACCCTGAAGGACGCGTCATGTATTCCACTTCATTGAGCACCGTTAGAGGTGAATGAATGGATATCTGGTCTTTAAAATGACTTGAAGTGGTCCACCGATGCATCGAGCCGATGCCGCCATTCCCCAGACAAGTCTGGGATCAATTTGCCAACCCTAAAGGAATGGAAGGCTTGCCGAGGCCTGGAGTGCTGGGATCGATCCAATGTGCATTGAAGGGTGCCTCCAACCATTGTGTTACATGCGCCCTTAGACGAAGGATAAGAAACGAAGGATAAGAAATAAAAAGAAGAATCACATCAAGTCAGAACTGAACGAATTGCTAGCAAAAAACAAACGAAAACAAAAACAAAGGGGAAAAAGCAAGAACAGCAGCATAAACTGTGACGGAGAAGGAGAAGTACAAACCACGAATGTACGTAAGAGGAAAGCCGAACAAATGGAAAAATGAATAGTATTGAAATGTATATGAAGACGTACCAATAAGGACGACTTGATAAATTTGGTGGAATCGTAACAGGAAACTTACTTTGCTAGCAAAACAAATGAAGTGCGCTGAGAGGTAAAGTCGTCCAACTACATGTCGACGATCGTACGGAGTGAAGAGACGGCATTCCGTGTCACCGTCCAATTTTTCGGAGTGTGGCAAATGGAAAGTGCACCTGTAGCAAAACAGCTTGCTCACGTTGAAATTTCACATAACACAGAAAGACAGGTCAAACCCAAGCCTTAATTTTCACAAGTCCTATGTAGGTTTTCGAGGGTGTGGTGCAATGGTTGGAGGAGTCACTGCGACACACACGAGGAATCCATCCCGCGCCCATGGCCCACCAAGCCTTCCATCCTCCTGGGGTCGGCAAATTGGTACCAGATTTGTCTGGAAGGATAGCAACACTAGCTCGGTAGATCGGTAGGCCACCGCGAGTCAACGACGCTTAATGAAGTCGAATGCATAGCGCATCACTCAGGGATTGATCAACGCCGAGCTTTATCCTTTACTCTTTAAATAGAATCATTTTGCCTATATTAATGGCGAATCAGTCTTGATAATGTGCGAGTCAAATGACTACAAAACTGTGACTTGGCACAATATTTCAGTCTTAACTGTTTATTTTCAGCCTACTACAATCTTTTACGGCACGATGTTATGTGAAACACAATAAGGATGCTAGGTATTTGCTAAATTCTTAGACCGCAAGAGTCTGGAGTGGCGATAGAACACGCTATTACCCTTTTCATTCAGAAAGGAGAAACGAAGGAACCGCATGGTGTGATGATGAACGCGTTGGCCCTCGGAAAGAGTAATAGCGTGTCCGATCTCTAACGCAGAGACCTTGGGTTCTAAGTGTGGCAAATATCTCAGCAGCTTTGTGGTTGTACTTCAGGTGAATTTTTCAGCCTGATAAGGACACCGTTTTCATTCCATGTAAACTCTATGCAGATAAGCACACAGTCTAAAAATTGGACAAAAAAACAAAACGGGAGATATTTGCAAAGAGGACTGCCATGTGATCGAAAATCAAATCGTGAGCTCCTCTGCTTCAATGACTAAAACCTTCGAACGAGCCTAGTGCACGTTAATATGACTCTTCCTAAGCTCCTAAGAAAACGAAATCTGGCGAAACACCAGCTAATGGGGTTATAAACCCTGTAGAAAAGTATCAAGAGCATAGTAGCTCAGTCGTCAAATGTTGAGTTCAAAGGAAATCCATCATAGGAACTGAGGGAGAAACTGGCTATCATTGAAAAGCTTTCCTCAAAAAGTAGATGGAATTTGTATTACAATCATGAATCTATCTCACCTGTAGCTTTCACTACGATGCCTTGCATCGAGATCTCGTTTAAGAAAAGACGCAGAGATCTTTCTGGCTCGTTTCTGACAACTTTCACGCAGTGCCTTGTGAAGAAGAGCAACATCTTCACAGAATCCTTCTTCTTCAATTAGCCTGAAAGATTAATTTCGACATAGCAATGGAAGTACTCGACTTAGACCAGGAACAATTCGAATTATTCGAAAAAACTTTATGAAACATTCTATTCACTGCCTACTAGAATTTTTCACGGCAGAGTAGTCAAAATCTCCGGACCGCAGGTGTCTACGGTGGAGATCGAACACGCTGTTACCTTTTCCATGGACTAGTGCATTGATTACCACATGAAACTGTTCATAAATCACCTCCTATCAGCAAAAGCAAGATGTGAACTGACTAAATAAGCTCGGAAATGACTCACATGAAAATTCTGGCCATAAAATTCACTAGCCTAGAAGGTAGAAAGCACCCGCTGCGGAGAGAAGCACCCTGCGATGTGCATGTTCATTGCTTTGGTTCACATTACGTGCTTACCAAGCGAACAATTTCCATTCAAGGTTTAAGAACTTCCTAGGAGACTTGTCTGACAGGATAAAACCACTAGGTCCCATAAATCGACATTTCTTTGTAAGCCACTGTATAGTTCAAACAAGCATCCACCTTTACGAGCCTACAAATGGAATCAATGGAAGACAAAAGATTCATTATTCCGGCGAATTTCGAAATTTAAGGACTAAGTGCGCGTGCATCACAGTGATCGGAGGTGCTCTGCAATACACGTAGTATCGATCCACGAGTCCAAGGCTCACCAAGCCCTCTATCTCCCTCCGCGGTCGGCAAATTGGTAGCAGACTTTTCCGGGAGTATAGCAACACTGAATCTTTACATCAGTAGGCCATCGAGAGCCATTGTAAAGGGCCAGATATGCATTCAATCACCTTCAACGATGCTTAATGAAGTTGAATGCATGGCGCATCCCTCAGAGATTTATCAACACCGAGAGCTTTATTTTTTTTTTTATGGACGATATGTACATCGCAAGAGTATCCGCGGTCTAAGAAATGATAGTTCCAACTCCGATAAAGAGCAAAGCCATTTTTAACTGCGATAAATCTTTGTAAAGAATAGAACAAACCAAAAAACAATGCTACCCGAAAAAAGTGGCTCCGAAGTTGGATAAGAAACCTACTGCTTCATTGCGATATTAGCTAACTGTGAAGCCAGCTTATACGTTTCATCAATGTTAAGAAACATTGAAAATTTGAAAGAATCCTGTCGAGTGACAACGTTGATACTTTGCGACCATAAGACGGTGGGAACCCGATCAAGCTTCTAAATTTAAATACTAGTTAACATGAAAACGAGATAAAACAGAAGACAAATAACCCTATTAGTGCTAAGATGAAGAGCAAATTACCGTAATATCCGTCCATTTCAGTTTAATCTTCACTTCTTTCCCTAAGATGAAGGAATAAAAACATAAAAAGTTTACAGATAGGTAGAGCTGGCCCTGGTTGGGAAAACCACTGTTCCAGTAACAACAATTGTAATCTGAACTTCAAAACCTTATTTTAAGCCGGTATTTTTAAAAACTAAGCTGACAGTAAACTTACAATTCACCAGCTTTTCATTGGAAGGCAGTGAAAACAGTACTATGAACTTATCAGATACCGACCGAGTCGACAATGAATCCAACATTTCTGGATAAGAAATCCTGGTTTTCAACGTTCTATTTTTGAAATGGGAATATAAGTGTTTAGTAGCCACTAACCACTTCCAGAGGATGTTTCGGCGTTGATATGAATTAAGCTCTCAACTTTACATACAACGAACGCTCTGACGTCCTTCTCGTTTGAAAAGGAGTCTTAAATAACGTTCAAGAAATTCAATAGATCCTATACAACTGCTTCCTACTAACCACTTACCCATATGTTATTTATACTTTTTCTACTTAAGAGTTGCTCCCAACAATATGCCAACTAATCGTGGCTGGGAGGTGTTCCTGGGTGTTGAGCTGCGATGTACAGCGGAAGTACTCATCTCGACAACAGGGCCTCCCAAGCTGAGTCCGGCGCTTCCATTAGGAAGCCCAGCCAAGAGTAAACCAATACCAGGATCCACCACCTTCCTCGTATCAAACTGATGATGGCATGGTGGCAAATCTCCCTCTGATCCACAAAGGCGGCAAGTATCAGTGCTGGTGACGACCTAGGGCCGACTTTTGGCCTGGCTGACCTCGGGACTCCAGAGACCCACAGTGGCTAAACCAGCAAAGATCCGAAAAAGTGGAAATTATGCAGGCGCCTGCACAGCTAATGAAGATGGGCCATCCAAATATCCAAGTATTTAATGAATAAATTCAGAACTACCCAGCGTTGGTACAATATTCTTCTGTATCCAATTCCAGTGTTGGAGAATCTCACTCCTTTGCATAGCTACAGCAACTACTGCAAAGAAAAATATCAGTCATAACCCAGAAACAAGCGGAAAAGTGTTCCTTCCACAAACATCCGCACCGAAAGCAATTTGAACCTCATCAGTTTGGTACCGATAGATGATTCGATACGGAGGTGGACGAGTGTCCATAACTGAATCGATCGTTGCTACTAAAACTGACGACAGTCCTTTTGTTCCATAGCCTTTCCTACGCTGAACAGCAAAGTATTCGCATTCCTGTTCAACGGACCTAAACGAACAATCAGAAGTCATCCGGTAAATAAGCAATCTTGCCTAATCTTACCTAAAACATACCAAAATGGCTGACCAAAGTAGAGATAGTCAGGCTTTATCCAAACCATATGTGGTGAAGTCGCTGGATGAAAGTCGCCCTGTGGGACAAACTTATCCCTAAAGAGAACACCACTCGTAAACAGCAAAGCACATTTTTCATAGGTGGAATATCGCGATTAACACACGGTTAGTTGAAAAGGAAATAGAATAGGAAATAATACATACAGAGCGAACGCATGGAAAAATATAGTAAAAAGTCGAGATGAATTCTTCGTCTGATGAAAAAGTGAGCACTTCTCGTTTTAACTCTTAAACTCTCCAAGTCTCTTAACCGTCTCTAAGTTTCAAATACAAATTGATTGATGATCGCGAAAATGGGCATCTATTTAGGAAACAAGGACCCTCAGCACTGACGCAATGGCGCGCAACTTTGCTGGGACGCCGCGTGGGACGACGCCTAATTTCTTCACCGCAAGCGCTACGTATGACACTGGTAGAAGGATTGATCCCTGCTCCCAGACTCACCAAGCGTTCTATCCCTCCGAGGTCGGCAAGCTGGTACCAGACTTGTCTGGGAAAATGGCTCGATACATCGGTAGGTCACCGCGAGTTATTGTAAAGGCCAAATACGCATTCAGTCACTTCCAATGATGTTACGAATGGAGTCGAATGCATGGGCGGCTTCCGTCAGAGATTGATCAACGCCGACAGCTTTATCCTTTTAGCTTTTTAATAGATTTTTGGAGCAGAGAAACCTTTACACATTTCTCTTTTATGGTGCCTCGACCAACAGTGATACTTACTTAGTACCCTTCTCATCTGCAACATTATTTCTTCGCCTAACTTCATGAGACGATAAAACTTCCAAGAATTTCTCTAAACTATAAGCAATATTCCATAGTGAAGAATAAAGGATAAAATATTCGGTGTCGATCAATCCTTGAAAGATGTGGCATGCATTCGACTACGTCAAATATCGTAGAGGTGATGTTTGCCCTATACAATAGTTTGCGATAGTTCATCAATGTATCAAATCAGTGGATTTTATCCTCTTAGACAAGTATGGCACCAATTCTCCAACCCCAGAAGGATGGGTGGCCAGGATGCGAGATCGAACAAAAGACCAAGTGTAAATCGTCGCAGCACATCTCTGACCAGTAAGCTACACATACCAACTTCATAGCGAAGCCATCGAATGAAAACAAAGTGCATAATTAAAGCTCCATGCAACAAAATGATCAGCCAGAACGGAAATGAGCCACGTATGAGTCATACGGCCCATTGTGTACCACTCACCCACGTGACAGTTCGGGGAGCGTCACATGGTCGCCAACATGTACTTTGAAAGTAAACGAGAACTATACATATGTTTATAGCCATGAAATAGAGAAAAAGCTCACCAGCCTTATGTGCCCAGTTCATCCCTGAATTCTAATGATTGTTCTGTACACGCCGTTTTTCGGTCACTTAAAAGTGGGAAAAAACACCGTACACCGTAACAAACTTTGGTAAGTTTTAAAAGAACAAAAAGAAGTCAAATTTAACCCTTCATTATCTCATTGTGATCATCTTTGGATTGATATTTGTCGAGGAATTCATCCATTTAATGCATAGGTTTTACTATCACAATGAACGTTAAGATAAAAGGATAAAGGATAAAGCTCTCGGTGTTGATCAATCCTTGAGGGTCCGCCATGCATGCGACTTCATAGCCCTCGTTAGTGCTGAATGAATGCGCAGCAAGCCTAGACAATGACTCGCGGTGGCCTACAGATGTATCGAGCCAGTGCTGCTATCTTCCCTGACAAGTTTTGTACCAATCTGCCGACGCCAATGGATAGAAGATTTGGCGAGCCTTGTGTACGGGGATCGATCCACCAATGTTGCATGGCGCCTCTGACCACTACGCTACACGCACCGTCCAGGGGACTTGGTAGAACCTAAATTGGTCTATGCGCGTCCGAAGAAGTTTCGCATAGCCATTGAGAGAAATTTTTGAATCTAGTGCTATCTAAAACACGTATGGAGGTCTTCTTTGGCTTCTGGTGAAAGTTGATTTAGGTTATATAATTCGGTGACTTATTCTTCAAATTGGCATTCAGCTCTTAATGTTGTTTGTTCAGTAGGGTTTACCACGCATTCCATGCCCTGGATACGATCGATAATGAAGGATGATGACGTGCCTTCATCTTTATACTCAAGCTACACGCAATAGTAAACGCACACGCATTTTCAGTAAACGAAGGATTTGAGCACTCGCGCTGAGGTTCACTGGAACTCAGTGCTGAATAATGCTCCGCTGTACAGTAATATAAACCTAATCGTAACAGTATGGGCTACCGCCATAAAAACAAATAAATCCGATTGGCAATCATCCATGCATCGCCTTGTATCCTGAAGAATTGCCGAGTTATGCCAAGTCACTTTAGCGCTGCTAGAATCATGCATAAAAGGACAGTGCTGAGCGACCATGCTTCATTCGTATGGTTCTCAACTCTACTCGACTTTTCTCGGTGAGACGGCTATGGATACCGACATTGCGAGAATAATGAACTACTATGGACACTTACCTCGAACCATTGCGACTTCTGAAAAAGAAACCACCAAAACGTTAGCCACAATAAAAGGATAGAAGGATAAAGCTCTCGGCGTTGATCAATTCCTGAGGGATGCGCCATGCATTCGACTTCATTAAGTATCGTTGGAGGTGATTGAATGCATATCTGGCCTTTACAATGACTCGCGGTGGCCTGCCGATGCATCGAGCCAGTGCTGCTATCCTCCCAGACAAGTCTGGTATCAATTTGCCGGACCCTAGAGGGATGGAAGGCTTGGTGGGCCATGGGCGCAGGGATCGATTCCACGTGCGTGTCGCAGTGGCGTCTCCAACCACTGCGCCACACGCGCCGTAGCCACAATAAATGTTTGTAAAAACCTCGTGTAAGCTCATCAAGACGGATGGACTTAGCGCTACCGGATTCTAAATTGTTACTTCCACAGCCCATCGAGATCAGTAGAGTAGCGAGGATAAAGCTGGTTAATGATGACGAATCTGTGAGACATGTTACGCGAACGTTTTTGAGGGATGAAAATCGTAAAATTCAAGAACGAGTTCTACCCAATCAGGGTACCGGTTACCTACGAGATGAGCTTCGTGATGAGCTACAAGGTTATTTCAAATCGACGATCCGCCATCATAGCAAAGGTGTTGCTGGGATAAGTTGCACCACTCGGAGATTGAAGTTGTTTTAAAGGTGTGCTACGGCAAAATCCTAAACTAAAGTAATCTAAAAGCTAGACTAGTAAACTAGTAAGCTAGTAAAGTACAGTAATCCTAAAGTAACGAAACCTCTACACACATGTGCATATAAAAGGGTGAAAAAAAGGATAGCTTTGTCGGCGTTGATCAACCCCTGAGGAATGCACCATGCACTCGACTTCATTGAGCATCGTTGGAAGTGATTGAATGCATATCTGGCCTTTACAATAACTCCTGGTGACATATTGTGTATGGAGTCGTTGCTGCTTTCCAGACAAATCTGGTACCAATTTGTCAACCCCGGAGGGATGAAAAGCTTGTTGACCCTTTGGCATGGGGATCCCATGTGTATTGAAGGGACGCCTCCGAGCACTGCACTACACCCGCCCTTACTGCCCTTATGTGTGCGTATAATTAATATAAAGAATAAGATAACAACCAAATCAGTGTGTACAGAGAACAGAAGGCTAGGGATCAAATTTGATGGTAAGATAATATTTTTATTACATGACCCATCTTACATTTCTATTGTGCGGCTCCCAGCACTTCTTGTTATTCGATTCGTTTCCTCACATCCATTATTTACGATTGTCGCCCAACTTTTTACTATCAGTTCGGTTACTGATAGAGGATTTTCCTTTCGTCATGGATGCTACTCAATCTACTCAATACCGATCAAGTCGATTCTTGCTAGAGTTCTGAGATAGCCGAGTCAGAGCGTTACCACTGGGATTGCAGGGCGTGAACGTTTTCCAGACAAGTCTGGCACCAATTTGCCGACTCAGGAGTGATGAGCAGATTGGTGAACCTTGGAAGGAGACGAACCAGTGCTTCACTCGAGATGGTTAACATCGCTACCACCGCGCTAATCGGTGCAACTGGCCCTGTCTGATGTTTCAGATTTACTCTAGTGGAGGTAAAGCATTAACCTACAATAATCGCCTTCGATCACAAATTACGCTCTTTGAGACGCCCACTTGTCAATGCCATGAGAGTCACTGCTGCATATTCACCTCAATAGTTGCCACAGAGAGGCTGCCCAAAAATTATTTTCGATACAACCACAACTGGAAGGTCGGATACTCCTTGTATCTTTTGATAATGGGATTAAACCAAGCAAAACAAAAGGACGCTGTGTACTCGAATTCAAAAATTGTACCATATGTTGGTTTGTATCTCCGGTTTACTCTATTGCAGTGAAAGTGTTTATTTTCATTAACTGAACTTCCACCGCGATCTACGCTCTTTGGGACGTCCACTTGTGAAGCCGTGAAAATTACCGTGGCGTATTCACCTCGGTGGATGCTTCAAGGAGACTGTCCAAAGATTTTAGTTCAAGCTCAACCATAAGGTGGACGTTGGATACTCCAGGTACCCTTCGATGCTCAGACTGCGTCCGGAAGAGCATTGGCTTCCCTCAGTGGAAGCTCTAGAGAAACTGTCCAAAGATTTTGGTTTCAGCTCAACCATTGGTGGAACGTCGTTCACTTCAGGTACAACCGTTCGATGCTGGGACTGAGCTCAAGAGAGCAAGGGTTCCGATAATTCTCGCGAGAATTAGGTCCCGTTTATCCTGCCCTTTGCAGCTGCTAGTGGAAAATATGCCTTCAAGTCAGTTCTCGGCACCGAATAGTCACTAGCTTTAAGCAGAATGCTCGACTTCGTGAGAAGACGCCATGCAGGACTTTTAGTAACCTCAAACTCGGGTCATTAAACCGTTTATATATATAAGTGCAACATCAATACAACACTAATATCGACGGAAAACTACTGGCACCCAAATAAGGCAAGTTCAGGACTATGAGGTGCTGTACCTACTACTGAAGTGAGGCTAACAAAAGCATAAGAGTATTGTAAATAATACTATTACAACATTAGTGCTATGATAACAGCAACTTGATAACAATGACGAGTAAGGGGACGCGGATGATGGCGCCCACAGTGGGGCGTACAGTGGCCCAGATGCCGAGGGCTAGAAAAACAGAATAGTGACATGCAGACGAGCCGTGCATTAGACTGTGCTTTGGATCATATGTGCAGCGGTTGGGTGTACTTCCATATTAATCGATGACGATAGCTAGTTACCTTAGCATTGATGGTGCAAGTAGCTACGAACGAAATGAGTCATTTGTGGAACACGGTCAGGCGGCTGGTCTTGGATAACGATTGTCTGCAACGTGAAGTTTGAGCATTGATGGGTGTTACCATTGCCTAAGATATCATGGGTCAAAGAGATAACGACTGAGAAATGATAAGCCTATCACGGTCCAACAAGTGCACAGCATAGGTTAGCCGGCCTTGTAGGCATGGCGTAGCGTGGGAGGAACGGTACATGCCACCGATGGCGTTGCAGACAGAACGCATTTGAGGATAGCGGCCGTACTGACAACGCACCGCAGACCAACTGATGAACAATGAACACTGACATGAGGATGAGGATCAGGATGATGATGAGGATACACTGGGCTGATGGGAAGCGTGAAGTAGTGACGGTGATATTAAATTAATGTACAATTCGCAGATGTCATTTAATAATGACATGATAAAGCTAATATATAATAATGACTATGTGCAGTGTGAATTAATAAGTACGATAATCTACATTGGTGACACACGAGATCAATACGGTGTGGATCTAAAAGCGGGCGAACCCTGAAAGCGGCAAGCCCGAATAGCAATTTACGAGACTATTTATATGCTTTTGAAGACGGTATTCAACACAGGTCCAGTTTCTTTACCGAAAACATTCGTCGGCTACTGTTCCCAAATCCTCTCGAAACCAGAGATCAGCTGGCGGAAGCTTGCTCTCGCAAACATCCTCGTGCCCATTTTGTTATTGTACGCATAATGACTTTTGGACAGTGATAACAAACAACAAGTTCAGATCGTAAAAATAAGCTTGCATAACAAGACCGTTTATAGCGATCGAAGTTCCTTAGGACAGGATCAAAATATTTACCTACTACGACATTAGAAAGAAATAGAAACTATTCCGGAAATAGTTGCTGTATGGTTGTTGGTCCGATCACAAGGCCATCGACACTGTAGTTCCTATCTCCATTATACACCTAAACTAAGGGACCACCGAAACCACCCTATAACAATGAACACCGTGGGCTGTGATATTATCGTGAAGGTGTTGTAAAACGCATAGTTTGCTAGACGTACGAGTAAGAAACCATGGTTTCAAGAACTATTTTGCTACCACTCACTCCAGAAACAGGTTGGGCTAGATCGTCTACCACAATCGCTTCGCTGGCTTCTATTTCGGCTTTGAGGCTTTCTATTGCCGTTACATTACCCAAAACTCTTGGTTCCAATTCGAGTCTTGTCCTCTTACTCAAGAAAAATTTAGATAAAGGGAAGGTTTAGAGAGGATCACTTCTTCGAAATGCAAAACCTCGTCATAATGAAATGAACTATAGGAAAAAATTCCAACTGTTCAATTGAATAAGTTATTAAAAAAGTTAAGGAGCTAGTTTTTGATGTCATTCTTAGGTGTGACGGAGTTATTGTAACTGCTGTGAGATTTTGAGATTGTGATTGTGAGATAGAGATTGAACTGACTTTCCAGTTAGTTCAGGTCCATGAATTCTTGGGATAGCTTTTTTTAAACTTAGAAAGGGGTTGGGGGGAGGGGGAGGGGGTTACTTATAACTTTAGCTGAATCTCTGCGTGTATAATGAATGTCTTGTACTTTTGATAAGCTTTTTTATACTCATTACAACCACTACCCCCACTATCAAAATGTACGATCTCTTATCGCATGCGTTATTCCTACTAACGGTCATTGCCGAATCCGACTGCTGTTAACTTTTCGGACATTAGTGATTCGTCTGGCTGTGGCATACATACAGGGGAATCCTAATTGCTCCAAATATTGGGGACGATTTCCATCAGTGCCAAATCGTTACTAAGGTCACAAGGATTGAATTCTTCGTGGACGGTTATCTGTAACTGAACACTTCTCATGTATCTGAGAACTATATCCATAAGAGACCTGTAACAAGTTTCTACTATATTCGATTACCTCCACAATTGTGTGGTTAGTGCGATTTTTCATGGAAAGTTCTGGAGCTGTACAACTGGTACCTATGAAAACTAAGAAGAACCTTCTCGAAGAAGAGTCTTCGACTTTACATTTCCGCCTAATCACGACAGAAATATCCATTATTCTTTAGAAGTAAGTTTTCGCAAGAACAAAGAACACTTACTTATTGAGGATCCCTGTGTCATACATGCAGAATTCCTCTATATTTGTGGAATCCTGAACAACGCGATGTGCCGCAGTTAAGATATGTCTCCTTGAGAGTTGCACAGTGCTACCATCCCGAGTAATGACAACGAACGGCAAAGAGGGAGTTATTGAAATGCTACTGAATACAACACTTGCGCAGATAAAAAGGATAAAAGGATGAAGCTCCAGGCGTTGATCAATCAATCAATCAATCCCTCAAGTATGCGTCATGCATTAGACTTCATTGAGCATTGTTGGAGGTATTTGAATGCATATCTGGTCTTTATATGACTTTTGGTGGTCCACCGATGTATGAGCTAGTGATGCTACCCTCCCAGACAAGTCTTGTACCAATTTGCCGACCCTGGAGAGATGAAAGGCACGGTGAGCCATGGGCGCGGGGTTTAGTTCCACGTGGGAATCACAGTGGCGCCTCCAACCACTGCGCCACACGAGCCCCTCTCTACAACGAATCAAAGAGATAAAATCCTAATTCATGAGTAATACATTTTTAAGAACCAGCGGATTATGCTGGATCACTGAGTGAAAAGACCAGTGAATGTCCAGAACCGTTTGAGGGAAGAACTGATCAGAAAGCGCCAAACAGCGTCAGTAGCTTTTAGGCGTACTGAAATACCACCTACATCTTTTTTAACCTTCAGTGAGTACTAGACGTGGCTTGATGCTTCAACCTCATCAACGGAAGCAGATTGCACACAACATGAAGTCATTCTTCACTTTTCAAATTTTCAGGGAAGAACGCGCCTTCGAGACTCATCGAACTATTTGTCAAGAAATAAATCACCGATGTGCTGTCACACAATGAGAAAAACCTACAGATGCAGGAAAATAGTTTTTGGGCAAATCTTTGAAGAATTAAAAGGACTTGGACTAGGGCTTTCATATGGTTGTACCCAAGCGTGCTCAGCACGAAAAAGCCAGTACACTTCGCAACTGAAATCAATTTTCACTTCCTCAAGCCGAAGTGTTGCTCATTACTGATCGTCTGATTGGGTGAGTTCCTATTTCCAGAAGATCACTAGCGACAAGCAAATAAGTTTCTTCAGAATTCCATTCAAAAATCTCGACCCGGTTGAGAGGACTACAGCGATCATGCGGCTTGAGAGCTTCATATCTTCATCAGCGCTATTCGCTATTAAACTGTTTCAAGCTGATATAATTACGAAATTCGAACATAGATGTCAGGGTCCTCATTGTTGGTTCTTTTTCTTTTAATCTAAATAGTTCTAAACTTTAAAGATTTTGGAACACACTTCTACGAATACATGGCGAGTTAGACGTAAGGTGATGTTTCACCCCTATGGTCGACTGGGTACTCACGTCTTAACAAAGATCAGTTTGATATTTTACGTGTTTTATGAATATAATGCCTTAGGTACTTCCTCGGGCTAAATCTTATATACTCTGACGTCGGTTTAACAATTCGAAGCACTCATCCATCTGTTCTTGAGTGGAACAGACGATGAAGCAGCCGTCCATGTATCGACAGTAGAATAAGGGTCTTGAAAATTATGTAACGATTATTGGCATCCCACCCAATACCCTATGCCGTCAGTTCGCAATCGTCTCTATGATCGTTGGTGCAGCTCAGAAAACTGTATGATCTGTCCTAACGGGAGAGACATGGATTGCATAAGTTCAGGTATAATATACTCGATCTCATGTAACGCATGCGGTGAGGAGTACATTGGTGAAACGGGTAGACCACTTTGTGTCCGCATAAAAGAACACCTAGATGGGAAAGTTAAAATACGTCAAAACACTCCCCTAGGCACGCATAGGGAACAAAATCACAACGACAATGATTATGAAGTGACTGTGCAGATGCTAGCGCAGGAATCAAAAACATCAACGCGCAAAACTCTTGATGCGTTTTGGATAAATTTAAAAAATCCAAAGATAAACTGGCAGGACGAATGAGCTCACTATCACACATGACCTGGTGCCCTATTTTAAAATGATATTTTGACCCCTGGGTGTACCTCGCTAGCGACCCCACGTGAACAACGCGTAGGTCAGTCCTACTCGTAACATCACGGTGAGTAGCCTTTCTGTTCAATATGGCGTAGAATTGCATTCGACCGTAGCATCCTAACCCACCATCTATTTAAAAGTTTGGTCTTCATTAATACTTTAGTCTTTTTCCACCGAAAAATTAAAGTATTCTAATATAAAGTACGTCCAAGCTCTGAGGAAAGTGAAATCGCCGAAACGTCAGCCATCGACCAACAACGCCAACAAAAATAACAACGACAACAAAAACCTATACCAACCTCGCATCAGCTAAAGAAGAACAGTATATAAGATCATATAAATAAATATATCAACTATCTATGCCGAAGTTTATAGAAAGTCGGTCTTTTGAATTCCTGAGTCGATGCATCACAACTTGTGCATGTGATAGCCAGTCGTATTTCAGTGTTTGGTCGACAAAGTGCTTAGTCCTGCCGTCTATACACCAGTCATTTCACGAATTTGTCGAAAAAATCGGTGCAAGACGTAGGGATGACATCAGAAGCACTGAACAAGGTGCTCTTCTTCAGATAACGTCAACAATAGACTTTTCCTTTTAGCTCACTGAGCACAATGAGCAAGCACGAGGTTTGTGTTATAGAATTTATTAGGATACAATAGCTGACGTTTCGGCGGTTTCGCCTTCTTCTGAGCCTGGAAGGGTCAAATTGACATGCCATCTACTCAGCCAGACTCCTTTATAAAATATATCGAATATCATTACAATTTGTTTTTATCGGACATTTGACAAAGGCGTCTCCTTCGGGATTTGATGGAGAGGTTTTTTTGCCTGAAACTGTCCAAAAATGCTGTGATACTGATATATTTGCAAACTCGAATCCCAGGCCAGATTCGAACATCCGATTACCCTTTCTGGGTGGTCACTTGGTCACTCAAGGCACAATGAGGCCCTTTTTCTGCCTTCTCTGAGCCAGTTTACTACCTCATATTGTCATTAGCACCCGTCAACGGGGTTGATCTGGGGAGCACGAGTCGGCACTGGGCCCATTCACGCTGAGGATGTCGTTAAAATCACAATGCTCGACTTTTTATTCAGTGCCTATTGCCGTTTTTTCACAACGGTGACTTCTTTCATCATTTACTCTTTAGTACTTTTTTTATTATGATTTCCCGTTGTCATTTTTTTTGTATTTTATGTCACAAGTTGCGGTAAAAAAAAAATAAGAATAGGCAGTGAATGAAAAGTTAGACATCATTGAAAATTGCTCAGATTTCTCTAATTAAAAAAAAGATAAGGCCCTCGGCGTTGATTATTCCCTGAGGGATGCGCCATGCATTCGACTTCATTAAGTATCGTTGGAGGTGATTGAATGCATATCTGGCCCTTATCTCGCTCGCGGTGGCCTGCCGATGTATCGAGCCAGTGCTGCTATCCTCCCAGACGAGTCTGGTACCAATTTGCCGACCCCGGAGGGATGGAACCTTGGTGCGCTATGGGCGCGGGGATGAAATCCTTTTGTGTGTTGCAGGGCGCCTCCGACCATTGTGCCAAGCAAGCCCTTATTTCTCTAATTATAAGGAAAAAACTACTTTAAAAGCTTTCGTGAACTTATGAAGCAAAGAGAGATTCGTGCATGAGTTTTCCTCATTGTTCAATTTAATGTCGATGACATTCCCAACTCTTCACCGCATCATCGTGGCTGTGAGGTGTTCCTGGGTGTCGGGCTGTGATGTACAGCAGGAGTATTCCTTCCCACAGCAGGGTCTGCCATTCTGAGAAGTCCGGCGTTTCCATCAGGAGACCTAGCCAAGAGTAAACCACTACCAGGTTCCACCACCGCCCTGGTATCAAATTAGTTGTGTGGTGGCAAACCTCCCTCTGATCCACAAGGAATGAGACTGCCTGTGGTGGTAACGATCCGGGACAAAAATGGAAGAGTGTGGCGCACTCGTCGGAGGCGTCCTGCAGTACACATGGGATCGGTTTCCATGTGTACTGCAGGACGCCGGTCTGGTGATGATGATCCGGGACAGACTTTAGCTAGGCTGACGTCAGGACTCCAGGGAAACACAGTACCTAAATCAGCAATGGTCCGAAGGATGGAGATTATGCTGGAGCCCGCACAATTACTGAGGACGGACCGTCCACGTATGCAACTGAGTAATGTCGATGACAGAACTTTTATTTTTTTCAAAGTAATCCTAGTTCTCCTGTAGAACTAACGACCGTTGCGGCTGTCCAGTTTTGGTGCACGGTCAGAGAAAAGTGTGATGAAAAAAGTCGACAGGTGATTGCTAACAAATATTAGTTTACTGATTTGTTCTGTTTTCAATTAATGGACTGCTTTTTTCTTTAATTTTTAATGATTAGCGCCATCTAAGTAGAATCCGCAAGTTGCGGAGTGAACCCTAAAAACTGAAAGAAAAATCGGTGTCACCTGCAGGTCGTTTCAACTACACATAATCTTTTTTTGTTCTATCAAGACAAAACTGTAATTGATCGGAGCTCATGAAATTTAACTTTACCATATTTTCCTCTGCGCGTTACATTTCGGATAGCGAAGAACTGCCCAATAAGCAGGTTATATTAATTCTGGAGAGACACTTTTTCAATTGGTCAAATAATTGGATTTTGGACAAGTAATAACTAAAACAGCATTAAAATTAGCTAACAGAAAGGCAAAGCGAACGACCAGCATGGTGTGGTGGCGAACGCGCCAGCCCCCGGAATGAGTAATAGCACGTTCGTTTCCCACCGCAGACACCTACGGTCCGCATTTTTGCAAATATCTCAACATCATTATAGTTGTATAATAGCCTACTGTGAAAAACAGTAGTAGGCTGTAAATAAAAAGCTAGCATTAAAATAGCATTTTTGGCAAGATTTAAATAGATGTATGGCGAATAAACAAGGGATTTTCTACCAATGAATGATGTTCCCCACTTCTAATGTATTCAGATTACCGAAAACAAATATCGTGAGACCCTGAAAAATCTGCGTGCTCAAGGATATCTTAACAGAATTGTTTATAACATTCTAGATGGAGGCGAAAATATTAACTAAAAGGAATGGTGCTGGGGTGCGCACTGTGCGTGAAGGCGAGCCATTCGGATATCAACGTGAGCACTATTTTACCTGGAAGAGGATAAAGCACAGTAGGAAATGGCCTCCACCATCAATGGTTCCTGTCCGAACAAAATAACCCTTGTGTTTATTCATACTGAAGTAATGTTTCCGAAAACCGACCTTTATTTGAACCTCGACAAGATTACTCAACCCCTACAGTATTGAGCTAGCACGAGATTTGCTATAAAGGATTCTATTCGGCTGTTATTTCAGCGCCTTCGCCTTCTTCAAATCCGTATTGATCCGAGTCCACAGCCGGTGGTCTTTCGATGTTGCTAATCGTAGTTGCGGCTCATTGTTTTAGATAAGAGATACCGATGCTGAAGAAAAAAGAAGACCGAACTCTAGGATTTCCTTTCAATCATCTAAATTGTTGCAGCACTTCATAACCGCATCGAGATGACTCTTCTTGGGTGAAAGGTCTCTCGAATGAAATAACCTCATTTGCACGGGCGGCAGGCTATTGACGATCGACTGCAATGATCACGAATCTGAAGAAGGCGAAGAAGTGGAAAGCTTAGCCAAATAAAGCCTTTTTTGAAAACCTCGTCTTAGCTCAAAAATTTAAGAAAATAGGAAGCTTCACATTTAGGTTGACAAGGTAATGTGAAAAATAGAACGAGTGAGGGTTAAGGAAAGGACGAATTTGGAAAATGAGCGATTGTGATCGTGTTGAATACCGGAATTGGTCGTCATTAAATATCCAGACAAAGCACCAGATTGACGTGGATCCAAATTTTTTGCTACTCTCGATCATCAATCTATTCATTGCTCGATTTACTGTAGTGAAAGTGCACGTAGAAAAAAAATGTGCAAATAGGTGTGGTGACCAATGAAAAGCCTCTTGTATAGATGACATTGTCGGGAACAAAAGAAACAATGAAGCCCTACAAGACGAAGGCTACCGTGCACAATCTACATTACTAGTGTTGACAAGTCATTTAACCACCATTTACCAAATACAGACCATTTTGTATTGTACGTATTTCCAGTCTTTATTCCAATATACCAGCGGATCTCCTTCATAGAGGGATCTCTTGCCGGTTACTCGCAAGGCAACGTGGCGCGTCTCCAGGTGGCGTATGGAGGTTAATCGCTGACAAAAAGCGACCTTTGCTTCCCTGAGATACAGGTGGATCCAGGGCCTGGACTCCCTCTTTCTGCAGCGCCGATTTGACACATGCTTTTTGTATCTACGAGACGTATTCATGCACACGTGTGTGGGTGCGTGCAAGTTTATGCAGATTCTATTCTACGAGTCAATTCGGCCAAAAGCCTGCAACCAAATGATCGGGTAGTATATGGAAGGCGGTTATAAGTCGCCTTCCTCCAAGTTCCATGTCTACTCTAGGAGAGAGTGCTAAGCCACCCGTGAGTATACCCACCTCCACGCCCACAGCTTAGCAAGCTATACGCGGGTACCAAAAGGTGTACCCAAACACTAAAGGGGCCTCATTTTCCTGACCAAGGAAGAGCCCCAGGTTCGCCACCGTTGAGTAGGGCGAGTATGGAGAGCTACTAATATCTTAGGACCTTCTAGGTTGTCTAAATGGCAAAGCACCAAAACTATTTACAGCTAACTTTGTGACGTCATGCCAATACTGGAATGGGACAATATGAGAGTGAAAATCGAATGTCGGTGATTACATGAACTTTGCTTTGCTGGTGACACCGTTTGTACAACACCAATACCGTTTTTTGTTGTCGTTCTTGCTCTTATTTGTTGTTTATTTTCGTTGTCAGTTGCTTGTTGTTGTTGTTTGTCGTTGCTCGGTGGCCGACATTCCGGCAACATTGTCTTTCTCAGAACTTGTACGTATTTAATGCAGCAGTAGCCTTACCATCATACCAACCTCACGTCAGCTCAAAAAGTGCTGCTCGTAAGAACATAAACATATAGAAATAAAGCTATTGTGTACTTCAGAACATTTATCGCCCTACTCTATAAAAGGTTGGAACCCAGTTTCAGCTGTAGTCGCTACTATTTTGGAAGGAAATATTCCTATTTAAAGCAAGGTTTTTGCCTGTGTCCTGTTTCACTTCGGACTTCGGAGAAAATTTTTGCAAACTCTTCTTCACCATTGGCTTTCGATCCCTTGCTGCGTTCAATTGCGTTTGCAAAAACCTGAAGTTAGCTTAATCTGCACAAACGACAGCTTTCTTAAAAGGGATTCTCCTAAACACTCCGGTTAATTATGCGAAGCAAAACAAAGCATCTCATAGAGCAAGGAATTGATGAGAGCAAATGGCTACTTGCGAAGTACCACGAGATGTTCTATTTTATTATATATTATAACTGTGATCATTTAAAAACAAACCGATTTAAAACAAAACGTCAGCAATGTCAAAAAGGACACAATGCTTAACAACAACAAGAA
The DNA here is from genome assembly GCA_009735665.1 of Angiostrongylus cantonensis. NCBI lineage: Eukaryota > Metazoa > Nematoda > Chromadorea > Rhabditida > Metastrongylidae > Angiostrongylus > Angiostrongylus cantonensis. The sequence goes on from MQTX01000038.1 coordinate 2,249,548, forward strand.
AAATGAAGGACAAAGAGGAATGTGGAGAACACGTGGTTTCATTGAGCAACTGATTTCTCGGTTTTTTTGTTTTGCGCTACAGGTAAATCTTCAGAGCGCGCTACTGGTAAGTCTTCAGAGCGAAGGAATACACTTGGGATATCCTGTCCGTAGAAGATCTTGTTATTCTTGGCAATAGCATCGATTCGCTTCAGCTCCAGATACTGCCTGAATATTGCGTTATTTGCTGCTTCCAGTTCCAAAACAACTATGAAAATTTGGTAGAAATGATATATAAGGTGATGATTTTTTAAAAGCTCTATTAAAAATTCTTAAAAGCTTAAAAGCCTTTAAAAGCTACACGCTTTATTAATGTTGGCCAACATTCGTTCCACCTGGCTAATGTTTGATGTTATAAGGACGATATCATCAGCAAAGCGAAGGTGGTGTAACTGCCGATCATTGATTTTCACTCCCATATTTATCCCATTCCAATGTTCGCATGACGTTCTGGAGGGTGGCTGTAAATAATTTTGGCGAGATTGTATCGCCTTGCCTAACTCCTCTTTTGACGTCAACGTTAATATCGTTGTAAAATGGTGAAATCATGGCTGTGAAATTTTTGTACAGCTCACGAAGAATCTATATGTACTGAGTAGGGACTCCTTGGCTACCAAGGGCTTCCATGACTGCTTCTATCTCAATTGAATCAAAGGCCTTCTGTAGATCGATGAAAGTGAGACAGAGCTGTTTTGTGTACTCTCGCGATACTTCAGTTAGCCCTGTTATCGTGTGGATGTGGTCCATCGTACTAAATCCTTTTCGAAACCCTGCTTGCTCACATGGTTGTCCGTTGTCCAGTGTTCCGTTAATCCTGTTTAGGATGACTCGAGTGAAAAGTTTGTAGAAGACAGACAGCAAGCAGATTGGGCAATAGTTGCCGATATCGTGTAGGTCGCCCATCTTGAACAACAACACGGTCTTGCTGGTCTTCCACTGAGTTGGGCCTTGCATTCAGACAGGTAACGTGTGAAGAGCCGAGCCAGTGTGTTTACGAGGACTGGCGGATGGTTCTTCAGATGTTCTGACCTTATCCTGCCCGGACCTAGTGCTGTTCGATTTTTCACCGACGAATTGGTATGTCGGATTTCGGAAGGGAGAAGCAGTGGTACAACATAACCATCCTCTTTTATTTCATATGACGAGAGGTGGACGTGGCTATCGAAGAGATCTAAGAAGTATTCGTGAATGATTTTCTCCATTGCCCTTCTGAGGGCGCGTGTGGCGCAGTGGTTGGAGGCGCCACTGCGGCGCGCACGTGAAGATGCGCCCATGGCTCACCAAGCCTTCCATCCCTCCGGGGTCGGCAAATTGGTACCAGACTTGTCTGGGAGGATAGCAGCACTGGCTCGATACATCGGCCGGCCACCGCGAGTCATTGTAAAGGCCAGATATGCATTCAATCACCTCCAACGATGCTCAATGAAGTCGAATGCATGGCGCATCCCTCAGGGATTGATCAACGCCGAGAGCTTTATCCTTTTATCCTTTAGCCCTTCTGGGTGCTGTAACTGTTCTGTCTGAGCATCAAAGTGAAATTAGAATTAGGCTTGAAAAACCTTCTAGTGAAAACCACATGTACAGCAATGCAATCATGAGCATAGTTGCCAAGAATGATCTCATTAAAAGGTCTACAAACACCATATCAACATCTACAAATTGAAAGAAATGTATCCATAATAACTCACAAAGGATAAAGTATAAAGCTCTCGGCATTGATCAATCCTTGAGGGATGCGCCATGCATTCGATTTCATTAAGTATCGTTGGAGGTGACAGAATGCATATCTGGCCTTTACAATGACTCTGGGTGGTCCACCGATGTATCGAGCCAGTGCTGCTATCCTCCCAGACAAGTCTGGTACCAAATTGCCCACCGCGGAGGGATGGAGGGCTTGGTGGGACATAGGTGCAGGGATCGATTCCACATGTGTGTCACAGTGGTGCCTCCAACCACTGCGCCACACGCGCCCTTATATAAATAATAACTCATATGCCCAAAAGTCCTCTTATTGACGCAGAGCTGAGAATGAAGAGTAACACAGTGAAAATAAGCACACTTAATTAACGTTTTATGCAAGCACTGTCACCATTTTTCATGCCAGAACCGATCACCACTTTATTAACAATACTTTTCGTCAAAATGAGGAAAGTTTTGATTGTTCTATTCCACCATCCGTTGATTGGAAGGATATCTTTTGCATTACATCTTCAAGCATTCGAACCTTTACGGAAAAGCGACAAAATAGGATATTGTGAAAAGAAGGGCAGCAATATTGGCTGAAGCTCCTGAAGTTTTGAGAGGCAACAGAAACGCTCTTTACGAACTGATCGATAAGAAGATCAACACGGCTGCACTCTAGCACATGAATAGAATAGTTAATATGTTCGGGAACAAAGTGAGGAACGTCACCCACAAACTCCACTTTGATGCTTTCGATAACGAGAATGTTGTGCCTTCAACTCAACTGATGCAATATGAATACTTGCCAATGAAGTATCGCACAACACCTAACCACAACCGAATCGAATTTGAATAGCCCGCGACCATTTGCCATCAAATCAAAAAGCATCATCATCATTGCCAGTCAGAAAACATGACACTTCGATATCGATAAAACGAGAAAGGTCATGTTATTAAAGAAAAAAACAAAAAACTCCAACATATTCGTCACTATCTGTCAATTTTCTCATGAGCGCTAAAAAATATCCATTTATTCAATTTGATTTACTGTCTATTCATTTTTTTTTCACGGAAAGTTATTATACGAAACACAACCACAAGGATGCTGGGATATGAGCTGCAGTGAGCGATATGAACAGTGGCTATTTCTTGGTCTTTCTCTCACTCAGCTTTCCACTATAACGATTCTACTATACTATACTACTATACTACAACGGTAGTGGTTTACTTAAACCAATTTTCATTAAAGAAACTCATCACGCACTATCGTTGCATAGGCCCACTTCTGAGACGATTTTGTGTCCGCATAAAAGAACACCTAGTCGGCAAAAGTAAACCAAATACCCCACTAGGCACGCATAGGACCCAGAGACATGAGCAGGAGGACTTTGAAATACGCGTCACGATCCTCGCACAGGAGACGAAAACACAAGCGCGCAAAACACTGGCGTTCTGGATTAATTCCAGAAATCCGAAAATGAACCGCAGGGAAGAATACCTCGTTATCACGCGTGATATTCGGCAGTATATAAGCCTATTATTTTGAGGGGAAGGGCACATTACGATTCCATGTGAGTTCTGTGCGGTTGGTCTCCACTAGACATACTCAGTGGAAGCCTCATAGAAAGCGGTGGGTGCGCAAAGTTGTGTTCATTGTGGTTGAAATCTTGGTTTAGCGTTTTCTTTGTTTGGTTATGGAGGCGTTTGACCGAGTTGATTGCTGTCAACTTGACCATTCCAGGCTCTGAAGAAGGCGAAGTTCGCCGAAACGTCAGCTTATTTGTGAATAAAGAATAATAATAACACCTCGCGTTTGCTCAACAAGAATACAAAGATTTACTCTATCTGTCATGCGAAATCCTGTAAGAATTCGTTAAGCTTAGCCATGATGTGCTTTGAGCACACTGATTTAATCCAATTTAAGACTTATTAATTTAATTTAATGTGAAACTACTCTACAGCATAATCGTAATCGTTTAAGCTTCCAAAGCCGGCATACGCCACCTTCTTTCCGTTGTGTGCTATTCAATGAATTTCATGCCTATTCCCATTTGTAAGCTCCATACCAAAACAACTATCGAAACAACATTACCACTAACAGTAATTTTATTAAAAAAAAACCCTGAAAACAAATTTGTTGACACCGACTAAGGTCGCGCAAAATGTATGAACTGAGATAATCAAAGAACTCGACCTTGGAGACAACCTAACCATTCTGTGTGGGAAAAAAAACCCATGGCTTCATAATCCAATTGGTTTCTAGCCACAAATCGTTTCCAAACATTTGGCACACATCGGACGACGTGCACACCATACAATCATATGCGGCGTCCCGGCGACTAGCCGGTGTGACCTACACGGGGTGGTCTACATTTCGACGGCTTCCTTTAACACACAGAACCCTACCCCATTACTTCTTGCAATCAACCGACAACTTACCTAACACAGATGTTGTGACGAGTGTCAGCTGGGATTAATTCTATTCTGCACTTAGAAATACAAAAAACATTCCCTCGAGCAAGTTCATTGACTAGTTATTATACTCTTATTTCAATCCTAATCGCTGTAATGAGTCACAGTAATCGTATGAAATATGTGGCTGTAAAAATACAGAATTAATTGAAACACTGAAATAGATAAATGCCGAAAGTTGTGTTTACATGGTGGATCAATGGCATAAACAGTAAACAGTAACGTATATAACATTCACACCCATAGAACCATACAGCAAAGTCTCCTCTACAAAGCTGTCATGTTCACTACTCCAAAACTCCTCTTGTTACGAAAGAACTACCGTCTATTTTCAAAAAAAAAAACAGCATGCAGATAAAAAGGATAAAACTCTCGGCGTTGATCAATCCTTGAGGGAAGCACCATGCATTCGGCCTCATTAAATATTGTTAGAAGTGATAGGATGCATATCTGGCCTTCACAAAGTCGCGGTGGCCTAGTGATGTATTGAGCCAGTGCTGCTACTCTCCCAGACAAGTCTGGTGTCAATTTGCCGAATCCGAAAAGATGGAAGGCTTGTTGAGCCTGTGGAGCGGGGATCGACCCCAAGTGTTTTGCAGAGCGCCATGACCACTGCGCTACATGTGCCTCAGCACGCCTCCAACAGAGCAAGGTTAGACATCATCCAATGCAAAAAAGACGCTAAGAACTGCTCAACGTCATGTGTAGATCTCACTTTTTCAAGTCTACTGAAAATATTTGTCGACAAGCTTTTTATTCATACACTGTGTCACTAACATGGCCAGAAGCATTACCTATTGCCCTTCTGCAGTAGTATATAAACAAAAATTAATCATACCACTTAAACTACTGGAACTTCCGAAATTATTCGAATAAAAACCACATGTTGAATCTTAACGACTCATTTGGAAAAAAAGTTTTGAGTCCATTGGTTGGCTCGCCAGTTGATAAGCACGAATCTCAGGATTAAAGTTTGTTCATTAACTTATCTACAGAATACACCACAGGGAAATACAATAGCGTGTTTATAACACTACCAAAGCTGGCTAGAGGAATTTGAGAACTCTCGACGACGATGGAACAGCTGTGAAAATTCTCCCGAAAAAACAGCAAAAAAACTATCTAGAAATGTACAACTATGTATATATATAACATATGTATATACTATATATAGTATATACATATATGTATAACTATGTATAGCAAATATAACTTTCATATTAGAATGGTAGTTTCAAACTGGTTGGGTACAAAAAGTGAAAAACGCAAAACGTACGGAGTGAGCAAAACTCGATTAGCCTCGGCTTCCCTTTGTATTCTGTAGAACTCAGCATCAGCTCTGGCCTTTTGAGACGCTAAATAACAAAAGTATGTGCTTTTTAAGAAATCATTATTGCAGATTTATGAAAATAAACCACCAGAACAAACCAAGATGACTTTCATCTTCGAGTTGACTGATCTTTTTTTGGGTTTCCTTTTCGGAAATCGTCTGCTTTTGCATTATTGCTGCCACTTGAGCCTTCTTCTCAGCTTCTGAAAAGAAGACATAATTGAATTTCTTAGAATAAAGTAGGACAAATACCTCCGGTCAGAATTTGACTGACAAACCGATGACTGCCTTTTTCCGTTCCGTTTCTGCCTCCTTTTCAACGACCCTTTGATGTTGAGTAGCTACCAGAAGCCTCGTCTGAAAAGACCCATAGAAAGGATCAGATCAATAAGAACAACAATGGGATGTTAATTGACTTCTAACTGGAGCGTATCTCAAGCCATCTGATTAATACCTACTTTCTCGGCTTCCATTTGTTCGTAGTTGTGTCGAATCGCTTCAGGGATCTTCGGTTTCGTTACGCGAACCGCTTGAACAAAAAGTCCAGGCGCCATTACTGTTAAGTCCTCTTGCAAGGCCAGTTTCAAATTTTCATCTATTTGGTCTAAAAAAACTCATGACAGTCCATAACACAGAGAAGGAGCGATGGTTTTCACAAAGCATTAAGACTGAAGCCCAAAATCATGGTCTTGAAAAGCCCTAGTAAAAAACACTTTAAGAACATAGCCAAAAGATTACTACTTACCAAAAAGATCAATATAGACTTCCTGAAGGGAATGACTTGAGCAGAACTGGTTCACTTCATGATGAACTTTGTTGAAAATCAATGGTTTATCGTAGTCCACTGTGTAGTTCTTCACAATGTCATAGACTGAAACAGAAATACAAAGTAAAATAAGTCTATAAACTGTCTGTCTAGCACAAAATACAAATCGCACCACTGTTAGCACTAAGGATGTTCACGACTTCAATACGGTCAAAATATATCATAACACCTCCACTTGTTCCACAAGGAACATTTTTCGCTTCATCCGTTTGTAACGTGACCTAGATTAGTAAAATGTAACTCTAAAAATGCTTAGGAGAACCAATCCTAAACATTCGTCAATTACTATTTGTCATAGCAATTAGTAGGCCAGATAATAATTCCATAGCCTAAGCGGAATATTCCACACAAAAGAAAAGCCTAACACCACCTGGACACTCTTGTAGGACGTAACGAAAGGCACCATTAGGTGATAACCTGGAGCGCTGACCTTCGACAGCAATGCCCCACCCTGAAATATGTTCATGTAAAGAACTTAGATCTATAAATGGAAGCAGATAAGTCATTCAAAGTACACTAGAAGTACTACAAGAAATCAAGAGATCAAAAAAACACCTAAAACTTGAACAAATAGACATTTAGCATTTAACTCATACCTATAAAAGAAAGGGATAAAGCTAGTAATAGAAAAAAACGTACCCTGAAGTACACTCCGACATGTCCTTCTTCGATATGATGCAATGAAGTGATCATAAGGACGGACGCGACAGCGAACACAGCAAGCAGTACTCCTTGCGGAAGCATCTAGGATATTAGCAACGGTCCTGCCAGATACAACACCACTGACGTCGCTTCTCTGCAGATCGAGAACAAACTTTGCACGTTAATATGAAAATTTGTAATATGACGGAACGAAAAATCCGGACAGGTGCGGTGGTGACCACGTTAGCCTCCCCGGAAGGGTAATAGCAGGTTCGATCCCCACCGCAGACACCTGCGGTTTGGAGTTTTGCAGACATATCAGCGCCATCATGCTTATATTTCTTACCGATGTTCTACCATTAAATATCATTCCAAACGCAACAACTTTCAAGGGTTGGAATCTCAGATGACAAGACAGCTGCTTCGACAAATCTACTTCTACGAATTCAAACTCGGAAGTAAAGCAAACGGCACGGAATATTGAAGAAGCATGGAATCACAGAAAGGTTAAGGAATGCGCAGTGCCACGTTAGCTCCAAAACCGTCGTCCTAGCGAATTCGACCTTGAGCTTAGTGAACTTTGCCGGTGTCCTTCAGCCAGTGCCGGCGATGATTAAAGCCTTTGATTGAAGCAAATACATGAAAAACTGTTCGAGAATTTCCAAAAGAACTCGATGAAAGTGTCTCAGCTGCATCGCAACATCTAAAGAAACTTGGAAAGTCGAAAGAAGAAAAATGACGAATGGATGTTTTACGCGGCACGCAGTCATCCGTCTCTTAACGTGTGACCCATCTCGCCTACCAACGACTACTGCCAACTTCTCCAAGCACCTCGACACCTTCCTGGCTCAGCGCAATGCTTCAGAAACCAAATCGTCGAGATCGAAACCGCCTTCAACAACTTCCTTGCGCCCAAAACTCCATGGTTTCAGGCGCAATCGGAGTACTACACAGTTGTTTCCACTTGGTAAAAATTTCCGCATCCTGATAATTATTGCTTCTTCTAACAAAGTTTATTCTGAATTGAGATAATGTATTTTCTTGATCGTGTATTAATCTACAAAGAACTCAACAATGAACACATTTCAATAAACCCCTAAAAGCACTTTACACTTCAAAGCTGGCAAAAGTGAAGTAGTAGGACTGATGAAACCCTTTCAGTACATCAAACTGGCCTGTATAAAAGCTTCTTTATTCACATAACGAGTAGGTAAGTACAGTAACAGCTTGGAAAATGGGCTTGAAATAGGTTTAGTTCACAACATTGAAAGAAGAACTGGTACTATTCGACAACTATCTTCCATAATATAGTACTTCCATATACCCTGTACTATTTCCAACACTATGCTACACTCTCCTATACTAAACTTTCCCTGTATCCCTCAACATCTCTTTAAAAGAACTTCTAACACTTTGTATTTCCAACAGTACTAAAGAAAGATCTGTCGGAAGATGCATAAAAATCTGAAATTAATGGGTTCTATTTGGTTTTTTCTACACTAAGTTCTCTATTCATTGAAGCAATCACTGCTACGATTGGTATATGAGTAAAGAAGAAAGGAACGAAGCACTCGTATCCAATGACATCAATCAGATAAGCCAATGGAGAGCCAGCAAGCACGGAACCAACTGAAACATAGAAAGTAGGGAAAGCAATGCATTATCTGAAATACTAAATCATTTCTTATTGATAATCTGGAGCATACACATAGCTCCGAATGACTAAAATATTGGTGCTCACAACTAGCTAGGAACGAAACAAGTGCAGAAATTGATCCTGAGATCCTGTTTTCACCCATCCTTGAAGCTGTCATGCACCAAATATTGATAGAAGCATTAACGAGAGCACCGAGAAGCCAACCGACAATAAACACGTACTGCTGAAAAAAAACACCACAATGGCAGAGGGAAAATACGTGTGCGAAAACAGAACTTGGATCCTTCAAAGTTTCATGACACTTACTTGGATACTTGGATGGCCCGTCTTCACTGGTTGTGCCGGCCTCAGCAAGAACATCCAATTTCTTGGAGCTTTGCTGATTTAGCCACAATGATTTCCTAGAGTTCCCAGGTCACCGTAGTCATGCAATGTCTACCCCAGGTCGTCATCATCACAGGGAGTCGCCGCCATTGTGGAACAGAGGGAAGTTTACCACCACGCTACTAGTTTGATACCAGGACGGCGGTGGATCCTCTTATTGGTTTACTCTTAGCTGGGCTTCTTTGTGGAATTGCCGGTCTTCTTCTCAGCTTGGCAGATTCTGCTGGGGGATGGATCACCCGTTGTACATCGCAGCCTGAAACCCAGGAACACCTCCCAGTAGGGGTGATGCGATAAACCGCTTGACGTTTCATAATGCTATGAGGAAACTCTTCAAAAGGACACTATGACAAACCATAGCTTTAACACTGAATGCCGCCACTAGCAACAGCAAAATGCTACTTCCCATTCCAACTAGATGACAAGCTGAGTCCATGGTTATGTGAAGAGAGAGATAATCCAACACCATACCAGAGCAAAGATTGCCCAGAACGCTGCAAATGTAATATTTTGACCTACGATAATTAAAAGCAGGAAACAAACTGACAAACCCTCCAATTTCGTAAGAAATTTGAAACGTTGTGTGACTTAGACCATTTTCCACAATATAAAGCGGAATCCATGTCTCGCATATGGTTCGGACCTAAGGATTACCAGGAATCTACATGGGAAATACTCTCAACGTTCAGTAACAAATATGGTGCAAATCTCCATGTACAAGAAATTCACCTCTATAGAAAAGAAATACATAGTCGCCACATTCCATATTGCCGGTGAGTATACAAGACTAATCATCTTTGAAATAGACCCGTTATTTTTAACCTGCACAGACTGCAAATCGTCTTCACGAAGAACAATGCATTGAATGACAGCGAAAGTAAAAGCTGATAAACCTTAAAGGATACAATTAGAATAAAGGATATAGATATGTCGAAAACGGTTTCTATAAGCAAAAAACATACCAATATACATAAGAAACGAGCGCCAATAATAAACCTCCACGAAAGGCATCAACATCCCTGCCATGGCGCTACCACAACCAAGAATGGAGAACATTTTACCATAAGAACGACCACTATACCACTAAAAATAAAACACTTTAAGAGCGCTAGATCTTAAACTGTTAGTTGAGAACAAACCCTTGCAACAAGTTTCGTAGCTGGTACCCATGATGCACCTTGCATGCAACCAGCAAACACTACGAAGAGAAAAATCTGACGATACGATACGGAGAAACCTGAAGAGCATTAAATTATGTTGAGGATTTCTGTTCAACTTTCCTGAATCTTTTGATATTTGCAGTTGTCCCATAACAATGAAATACGAATTATTTGAGCTAACGTGTGAGAATTCTAGAGTCCTCAGAATTTTCAAGAGTTCCCACAGCCTCTCAACGGTTTACCACCTCATCGTGCCCGCGAAGTGTTCCTCCGTATCAGAATGCGATGTACAACGAAGGGATTCATCCAACCAGCAGGGTCTCTCGAGCTGAGAAAAAGTCCAGCTTTTATATTAAGAAGCCCCACAAGGAGCAGACCAATACCAGGATCCACCACCATCCTAGTATCAAACGAGTCGCACGGTGGCAAATCTGGATCTGATCCACAAAGATGACGACTGCCTCCGGTGGTGACGATCTGGGAGATACTTTGGCCAGGCTAACCTCGGGACTTCAAGGAACCACAATAGCTAAGCCGGCAAAACAGCGAAAAAATGGAAATTATGCTGGGGTTCGTACAACCAATAAAGATGGGCCATTAAAGTATCAAGTGTCAAGTAATGTGTGAGTACATCAACATAGGTACACAAAAAAGTAGATGCGAATGATAAAGAAACAGAAGTACAAAGCAATATACCGAAAAACAGCGACGATACCGCATTCAGGGCAAGTCCAACTGAAAGTATCCTTACTGGAGAGGTTCGATCCGAAACGTAGCCAAATACAAGCTTTGATATCGTAAAGCAAAGCGCCTGAGCTGACACGAGCAGACCTAAGTGAATTTAGATTATTGTAGCTAACTCACATCGAGGGATGTTGAAAAAATGAAAAAATCCAGTATCACCCAGAGCAAAGCTGAATATGTAGGGATTTTGATGTTTTATTAACTATCATATCATGCAGAGCAGCAAATCAACTTCAACTAATTTCTACAAAGAAGTATACGAGATGTCGCAACCAAAATGGAAACTATAGAAAATACATAAATAACTTCTAAACATCAGAAGTTTCAGAAGACGTCGACATGGACTCATCGTCGTCGGATCGGAAAGGAAACTTGTGCAAATGAGGCAAACGATAAGGAACAAAACGATATGAAAAAGGATGAGGAACTAGCAAAAATGTCACCATCAATGTTCTAGACTTGAACAAACAAGAAAAGGTACCTATAAAGTATAAAAATACATAATGAACCATTAATATACCTAAGAATGAAGCCGTAATACGAAACCTGTACGATTGACAGTGATGGCAGGCTATTTAGAAATCGTCGTCCTTCTTTCTTGATCTTAATAAGTCGCAAAACAGTTCGTAAAAAAGAAAGGCACATCCTGAGTTAGCGGCCGCCTTGATTTGGCTTGGCCACAAACCCTTGAATAGGCCATAGACAGATTCTTTTCGCACCACCATCACTATCGTTCGTAACATGCCAATTTGATAATCTGAAGTTTGTCCGAAGCCTATCCTTTCAAAGCCATTCATCTGCAGACGGTGTCGAACCATATCTAGTGGATACAGTACCTATAAAAAAGAAAAGTGTAACTAATTCTGAAGAGATGGACCGGGAAGTAGTGACTACTTACTGTTTTCGCTACAGTTCCTGCAAGTGCGCCGCATACCAATGAACCCGTAGATTCATGATGGACGATGAACCGTGACCATCCACCAATAAAGCAATTATAAAGAGCGAACTGTATCCCTGTGAAAGGAGCTATTTGCGCTACGCTAGGTATCCATCCACGAAAGTACCCGACGAGACCTTCCTTGCGCCAAATATGGATCATAGCATGCGTTGTCCCTTAAAACTGTCTAGGTGAAAACATGACATTTAGCGAAATCACGGCTTACCTGTGTAAACAGCTTTCCCTGACTGTGCAGATAATGAGAAGCACTCAAAAACTCCAGAAACATGTGCAGTCTTCTAAAGAAGTGCTAATGAGGAAGAGCATCGTGAACCTGTATTCTGTCGAAGACAATTCCGTTCCATCAATGGGCTCCGGATTGTAGCCCACCATACTCCAGGCGACGTCTCTAATGTTATTTCAACTGATCCACTAGAAGTCAAGTAACATTCTCTCTTAAGCAAAATAATATAACAATGTATCATCACACTAAAGATATTGATCGCGACAGTGATTTTTCAGTTCAATCAATATTCCAATTTCATAACAAAAACACATTAAGCACAAAAATCATTAGGACGGAAAAAGCTTCCTAACCTAGGTCGAAACATTAAAGCTGAACATTTTATTACAATGACTGCGACAGAACTATCGGAGCTTTAAAAACTAGCTTAAAACTTTCATGTAATAAACAAGGATACAGCTAACACCTTTCAAGAATGATGATAAGACTCACATACGAAACAAACCTCCATTCAAAAACATATAGCTGTTACAACACAAAATCAGATGGAGATAAAAACAGTTACATATCCTTTCACCTTGAACATAGACGAATAACCATGATCAAATAACGATAAATACATTGTAGATTTGAAACATAAAAACTAAATGACAAGACAGAACCACAATGGTGGTGAGATACTCGCAAAATTTGGACCCTAGGCTAGATCGAACTGCGACTACTTTTTCCGGGGTTCGAATGCTACGCACTGCATCAATGCGGCCTTTGCTTTGCCTTTCTCTCATCCACTTTTCTGCCTAACGCCGCCATCAGCAATTCATAAGACCACAAGAGTAAACCACAAGAGTTACCAAACTGTAGGAAATGTTAATGAAGTTAGTCGACTACTAATAATCTAAGAAAAGTCCAACTCAATACTAGACAGGATTGTCTTTGTGGAGCAGAACCTCACAGTAGAGGAAGAAAGACAAGCCACAGCAGTGTATGGCCTTCTCTAATAAGCTTGTAATAGACGGGAGATCCTTTCTATTCCTAGAAAATCAACAGAGGAAAAAGACAAAATCATTCATCGATGAGAGACCCAACCCAGAATCATGACTCGGATTACGGCAGCAAAACACTTTTAATGCTTCAATAATGCTGAGATATTTGCAAAACTTTGGACCGTAAGTGTCTGTGGTGGGGAACGAACGCGATATTGTCCTTTTCGGGGAGTAACGCGCTCACCACTACACCATGCGAATTTTTCGTTTCGCCTCTCTCTCAGCTAGTTTTATCGATCACAACCATCAGCAATCACCCGTCAGCGGGATTGATCTGGGGAGCCCAAATCGACAATGAACCCAGTTAAGCTGAAGCTTTAGTCATTACAGTCTTAACCGTTTTATTCACTGCCTTCCCCACGGCAGACACCTGCGGTCCGGAGTTTTGCAAATATCTCAGCATCATCGAATTTTTATTTCGCAATATACCCTGCCACTGAAAAGAGTAGGCAGTAAATAAAACGGTTAAGACTGTTAATGCTGTTAGGAAAAAAATGGGCGGAATACGATGTTGTAAAAAATGTTGAACAAATAATACACTTATTTACAATGTGGCAATAAAAGTCCATTTCAGCTAGAAGATAAAAGACACTTTCAGTTTTTGAACCTCTGGAAACCTGTGGACAAAACTAACCGCACCTGGAAGCCTAAGTAGCGGCAAGAAGTGAGATGAACAAATTACTTCTCCATTAATAAGCTAATAAGAGGTTCACAAAAACAACCTTATTTGGCTGACGTTTCGTCGCCTTATTTCTTCTTCAGAGCCGGATTGATCCGAGAAATCGGAAGAAAGAACAACTGTAGACAATCGACTCGGATCGATCTGGCTCTGAAGAAGGCGAAGGTGCCGAAACGTAAGCAGAACAAATTTTTTTTTTTACCAACCTTGGGCTAGTTTTTCAATTAAAAAGTACATGTTAATTAGTTATCCCAAGGTTAAAAGAAAGTCCATCTCCGGAATAGAGAATGCTCTGGCTGCTCATTCGATAACTGGTCATAAGGGTTCTGAGTTATGACCAAGGCGAAACATTTAACAAAAGAAGTACAACAAATATGGCTTACCAAGTTCCTCACGATTGAGGTAAATCTCTTTCTGTATTTGAGGCAACAGAATGACCGGGAGCCGTCGAAACAGCACATACATCGTATAAGAAATAAATACGAATACAAATCGAACTAGAAATGGATGACCACCGGTGTCCTTGAGCTCCATAGGAAGAAGTGAAGAGTACTAGCTCCTGTTGGCTTGAGACGATTCTGAAATATGGAACGTCGTTAGTACATCACCTAAACAATGGTCCTTTGATTTCCCAATGCTTCGCTGGCATAAACATGGTCAGAGAAACACCTTTCAATAGACTAATTGATAGAACCAAGGTAAAAATGAAAATATTCCAAATTTTTGGAATATAGAAAGTATGGCAGAGAATAGCAGTGGAATAGCTAAAAAGAATTTGAGTAGGAAAAACAGAAGAACAGGTACATTACTGAAAAATTCACTGAACTAAACTGGAGCGCCACCATCTTCAAAGAGACTTCAGGCCTCTCCGAAAGACTCCTTGTATGCTCATCGTCTTATAAAAACAGCGAATGCTAAGAGAGATGTGCTGCTCGCTGACAGTCCAAACCTGGTGAATCATTTCACTTCATTAGCCTTCCTATTATCAATGAGAAAAAGAAAGTAGTAGTTAGACACCCACGATTACTTTGCACTATAAAAGCTAAAGGAGAAAACACGGCATTGTTTCCCTAATCCTTGAGGAATGCACTATGTATCCGATTTCTTCAAGCATTGTCAAAGGTAACTGAATACAAGTCCAATGTATGCAATAAGCGACGGTGACCCACCGATGTAAGAAGTCAATGATACTCTCATCCTAAACAAGTTTGATACCAACTTTTGATACAGGAGAGACATAAGGCTTGGTGAGACCAAAGGGCGGGATAGAGCCAGAGGACGACCAAGTATGTATTGCAGGATACCACTAACGCCTGTGCTATACACGCCGCTTTGTTAAAGTAACACATTTTCTTACCAAGCTAAAAGTACTGCTGTCAAATTTAACCACTTAAAAATCACGGAAGTGGGAGAGACTAAACCTAGTGGAAAGTATGGTGTTACTCCGTTTATGGAATGGAGCAAACAAGTGACGCTCCTGGGTTATTCCTATCCTGTATGTGGAGTTTTTGAGCTAAATGGACCTTATCAGATGAAAACCTTACTGAAAGTCAAATAGTGAGAGGTCCGTTCACAAGGTCATGCTATTTCAGTTCTGATTTTATGCTTAACCCAGGAGGACCGTAAAATTCTTAGAAACACATCGTGAACAAAACTGGAGCTAATGGAACTCGTCGAACAACTAGAAAGGTAGGAATCTAGCTCACGGCTGGACGACGATTCATCAAATAACAGACCCGTATAATCTCATAGCAGCAAAGGACATTTTTAAATTGACCGCTTACATGTCAATCTAGGACTAATAATCCAACCGCAAACGGCTTTATGTTGTTTTTTACTTGCCTAATGCATAAAAAATCGTAAATGTCTTTCAATAACACAAGGATGCTGAGATACGAGCAAAACTCGGAACCTCAATTAGGCTTCGAACCTAAAATTACTTTTTGGTAGGGCTCACATGTTATCCATTGCGCCAACAAGGCCCTTCCTTTGCTTATCTCTCAGCCAGTTTTTTACTATAATGGTACTATGAGCGACCACCCGTCAACGGGAATGATCTGAGAAGCGCAAATCGGCATACTGAACCCAGTTAATTACTCAAAGTACCACTAGAGTAAAAAATGGCCGACAGAGATACGAAGTAAAGGTGCGGTGTATAACACGGAAATGGTAATCACCGATTCGAAGCCCACCCCTTATAGTTGCACTCCACAAAGTATCCTTCCAGGAAAAGAAGAACGGACAGCAAATAAAAAATTGAAAACTTTCTTTCAATATTTACTACCGCTATTGACAGAAACTCGGAAACCAGTGAGCTATTTGAGCTCTCCAGCGAATCAGGATTGGGAGAAGTAAAGTATTGTGATTCTACGAATAATCACCAAATCAATCATCACTTTAATCAACGATGTATCTGATTGAGACTAGTCTACCTTTGTTAACACGTAATGCTCGAGATCAACACTGAAAATCGTCCCTATTGGAACACGTGGCAGTCAGAAATTGCACGCTCGATGAACCACATCATGATAGAAATATATTCAAGTTGCGCTCAAGCTCGTAGTCTTTCTGTGCTATCATTTAGTCATTTCCACAATGGAATCAGTGGAGCGTCACGGAAATGGAGACGCTGTGCTAAGTTCTAGGAGAGGTTATCAAACTACCACGACTCCAATTAAGTGATTGAAAAAGAACATACAAGGTATTTTCACACTAAATGTAGTCGATCTGGAAAACAGCTCCGTTAGACCGCTTCAAAAACTGACGTTGAAGGTGTGCACCATTTGGAATAGGGACCTGTTCCATGCAAAGATTATTGATTATTAAGAGAAAGTTTGACGTAAAGTATATCGATTGTTTATGAGAAGACTACATTCTATTAAAAGATTAATAATCATACATAAGATGGCTTTACGTTATGACTGCTGATTGTGCATTAGAAGCACAACATCTATGCTGAAATTGTTGATTATATGCAAAAGGTGTATTTGATAAAACTGGCCTCTCACTGATCATAGAGTGACTAGAACAGGCGCCCGAAAGATCTCCATTTGTTCATGTTACGAGCAGAAGCAGCTAATCGGGTCCTGCTCCCTCTAGGGAGCGCTGGGCATCATATCTTCCTTCTAGGATTTACGCCAAGAACAATGATCATCGTATAGGTGGTCTTGCTGGTATGCGACTGAGATCCCGTGAGTCCTAGTCGCTAACGACTCTCGTTCGTCAGGTGTCGTTTGTGCGCATCACGTGCCCGACCCACCAGATTTTCGACAGTTTGGCGTACATAGCGACGTCACTGATGTCTGGTTATTGACATCGGTCCATACTTCAGATTCCTTCTCTCACTTGCGTGATATGCAGGCGAAGCAGCTTATTGATGCACGGTGAGGAAGGAGGAACCATACGGTCAAAAAAGTGGACTTGAAGTTGGATGTTCTTCGACCTCTTCTCTTCATCCTCAACGCTCTTTTAAGATCCACAAGCCGTAGCTATTCTGTGTCCAATGTGATTGAAATCTTGGTTTAGCGTTTTCTCTGTTTGGTTATGGAGGTGTTCGGCCGAATAGATTGCTGTCAACTTGACCTTTCCAGGCTCTGAGGAGGAAGAAATCCGCCGAAACCTCAGCTTATTCGTGAATAAAGAATAAAATAACACCTCGCGTTTGTTCAACAAGAATACGAAGAATTACTTGATCAATGCCGAGGTTAATAGAAAGTCGGTCATGGGATTTTCTTAGACTATTTGCTAGCTAATGAAACACCGACTACTGCAGGCGAGGAGGAAAAAATCCGCCGAAACCTCAGCTTATTCGTGAATAAAGAATAAAATAACACCTCGCGTTTGTTCAACAAGAATACGAAGAATTACTTGATCAATGCCGAGGTTAATAGAAAGTCGGTCATGGGATTTTCTTAGACTATTTGCTAGCTAATGAAACACCGACTACTGCAGGGTGCACTGCCATCATGAAAACACTTCATGTTGGATGACAATAAATCAACGACCGTCTTGTATAAAAGGGTTCCGCCGAGTGAAGAAACGTCATCGGTGCTCCATTCCAGAAGATTCGACTCGATGCGACTACGAATATTCACACCACTCACTCTATTTTCTTAAACGATTAAGATAACACGAGGTTTACCATAACCATTTTACCATAAAGATTTATTCGGCTAGTGTTTCGTGGCCTTGGCCTTCTTCAGAGCCGTGGTGATCCGAGTTCAATATATATGATCGTCCCCGCCGAGTGGGTCTTGGTAACCCCATCGAAATAAATCTCCCGGAATGGAGCACTGTTAGAATTAAGTTTCCTCAATCGGTGGGGCCGTTTTATGCAGTGCGATTGTTGACCTATTTTCAAACGATCTGATCTGAAAAACCTCGCGTCACTTTAATAGTCCAAAAAAAAAATTAACTTTTATCACAATGTTAACTTTTTATTTACTGTCTATTACACACAATGATGCTGAGATATTTGCAAAACTCCGGAATACAGGTGTAGGAACGAACGCGTTATTACTCCGTGGGCTAACGCATTCACCACCACACCATGCGGGTCCATCGTTTCGCCTGTTTCCCAGCTAGCCATCCCGTTGACAGGTTATTGCTGATGGCGCTGATTGATAGAATGAGGTGTGAGACAGGTGAAACGAAGAACCCGCATGGTGTGGTGGTGAACGCGTTCGCTCCCCACCGCAGACACCTGCGGTCCAGAGTTTTGCAAATATCTCAGCATCAGTGTGGGTATAATCGTTATATTATCATCTCTACCACGATACACAACTGCTACTTTCCGAGATGTTTATTTAGATGAGGGTTGATGGGGCCTAAAAAAGGAACTATTCCTTACGAACATCTTATCACTTAATCGAGAATTTTTTACAAGTGTTGCGGAAGTTGACCAACATTTGTTCAGCTTGGTTAATGTTCGATGTTATAAGAATGACAATGTGTATGCTAATACGGTAGTTTTTCAAAATTTTCCCGGCTCAAATCTTGGTGTTAAAATTGCCAGCAATGAACTTAAAGAAGATATAGTATTTCCTGAAGAATTATTCTAGGTCCAAATCGAGAGAATCGATTTCGTCTTCGCCATAGTGCGGTGTCAGTGGGTAGAGGAAGAAAGTTGTTAGAACTGATACCACTCCATATCTATTCAACCGTAAGCAACCCATTCGGGTTTTCAGTTATTCAAGTCGATGTTCATGGATAAGTTCGTGGTGACAAGGGCACCGCGCCAATTTCTCTACTTTCACATGTTACAAGAAGCAGTTCTTCTGCGCTATCAAGGACAGGATAGAATAGTCGGCGTCTCCCATCTCGACCACTCCTGGTACGTCGTATTTGGTCTTCCTAGCATGTATCACCAAGTACGCAGTAGAGGACTTAAGTGCAAATGACGTACACTATAGGGTACAGGTCTTCACTTTCGTTGTACGAGTTTTAGAAAACATATTTGCGACGCTTCATACTCTTTCTATCCAATAAGGGCTCATTCAAGGCCAAAGAATGAGGTCCATTTAATAGCATGGCATTTCCTGCTTCATCATTGTTAGTGAAACGTTTCCCGCCCAGTAAGTTCAAGGTACTTGAGGAAGTGATAGGCAGTAAGCGAGAGATGTGGTGAATATGACAGATGAGGCAAAGTTTCGTAGCCCAACACGTTCAATTTTTGCAGCGCTTGTTTAGCAACGTTAGGCTGGGTGCTGTCGTGCAAAACGACTGCTCTTTTTCGGTTGACTAATGCCGGTCGTTGTTGTTGGAGTTTATGGGGCATTTCGTGGATTTGTTAGCAGTACTTCTCTACCATAATCGTCTCGCCTGGATTTAAAAATCTGTGATGAATCAGCCCGATTGCAAACCACCAAACAGTCACTATAACCCCCACGTCCGACTTTCTATTAACCTCGGCATTGATGGAATAATTCTTTTTACTTCAGTGTCACTATAACCCTTTTTTGTGCAATGTTGACCGTCAACGTCAGCTACGATTGTGTTGTATGTGTGTTATTGTATGGAAGTAAACGTATGCTGTTTAACAACCTCGCGATTGCTAAGAGAGAAAACGACGAATTCATATTCTACTGTGCTGATACAAACGGGCAGCTTGCTGAGCTCAACGTGTCGGGTGGATATACTTTCCGGTAGTTCGCTAAACTCTTGCGAAGCATGCATGTAGCCTATTGGGGTGGATATGATTCCTAACCACTTCCCATACACGTGAGCATATCTACTCACAATGATGAATGAATAATGAATAGCTCAATGAATATCTACGTAAATACAGATGATATGTGCCAAACCCACGCAGCAAAAGTAGTAAGTCCATCCTCTGGATTCAACTGTTACTCAGAGATGCACAAGTTCGCTTTTTGTCAGCGTTTAATCCCCACCTGCCATTAAGGGACGCACACGCAACATAGAGAGATCGATGTGAGCTAATCGGCTGAAATCCCTCAGCAAGGTGGATCCACGGATACAAATGTGCCAATTGACAGCTTGTAAATATTGCAGGATCATAAACAAGTGCACAATTTTCAGCCACTCCTGCGATGAGTCGTATGTAACCTACTTCGACCAAACTGCCTCCTCCCCCATAGCACTACCTCTCTCCTTTCGTTATGCTTCTTGCTACTTAAATCGATTTCTCCGTGTTCCTTAGCGGTCATTTCTGTGCCTTTCATTTCCTCTATATCCTAGATCTTCTGTGTACAGTCCCACGGATTTTCAAATATTTCTAACTATTGTATGTGGTAAAAAGACTCGTTCCAATACAACCGTACTGATGTCACTATTCAGCTCAGAAGCAAACTGATTCTTCCTATACATGTGACAACTATATTCACTGTAGCGATCACAAAGGTAGGAAGTACCCACAACCTCTGAAGAGATCAAAATAGTAGTGGGCCCTTCCTTTGAGATTGGAAACGTTGAATTGTCGCGGTTGCGATGTTACTGGAGCCTCGGCATTGCTCACGAATGCTTCTGTCTTCGTTCCAAAATTTCACCGAAAGACAAAGCTTTTGAGTCAGCTCCCACAATTGCATATGTCGAAGACGTAATGAAACTGAAAGACGATTCAAGACCAGTCAGTTCGTCCAGCTTCTTAACAGAAAGCGAAGCTTACAGACTCAGAAAAAAAACGTATGTACTACTGATTGACGAGTCAGAGGGAGAGTGGCATTCCAGCAATACATCGCATAGAAGACGGCGAACAGAAAGTGCCGATGTACCTTTCTCGACTGATCGAGAAAGTCAATTCGAAATTGATTCAAATGAAGGAAGTGCAAATGTTTGTAATCTCAAGCATCCATGAACTGGAAGATGATGTCCAAAAGGCGAAGAAATAGGAAGATTGTGTTGCTTGCTATAAAAATATGTTGTGACAAGATGTGCTGAAAATAAATCGCAAGCAGGTGAGAACTCGGCTCGGTCAATAGGAGTGATAAATATTCTTGTTCAGACTGTTTCAGTCATTTTCGAAGAACGTGTCAGTCACAGAAGTCACAGATTGTAAAGCTGTACGTGGAGACTAATGAAGGATAAAAGGTTGCATGAAGTGGTTATAATGTTAAGTGAATTCTGTGTAGAAAGTGTACATTGCATAGATTTTGATGATTAAGCGAGAATTGAAGACTGTCTGTTAACTCTAAAATCGGGACATTGTTCAATAAATGTCCTACAGCATAATGTTTACAAGATCGATGAAAGGTGATGGGAACAAGAGCTGAGACTACGTAATGCTAGAAAAACGGTGGGTAGCGCAGTGGTAGTGTTCTGGTTGATCACAAGTACAGTGTATGTTCGACCCCGAATTGGGTTCACAAGCTCACCAAGCCTACCATCTCACCGGGTTCAATGAACTGTACAAGAATTGTCTGGAATCAGCTAATTCCTTCAAATATAACTGGGAAGCCCCGCTATCCCGTGACTCCAAGGAGAATCAATTCGACCAGTGTTCAACGAGATGCATAAAGAACACGACAATATTCAAGCAGCATCTGAACCCACACGTAAAAGTAGGATGACCTTCATGGATGATGGATGCGAGGACTTGCACCCTTGGAGACAGCCGGGCTAAAGCGTTTCCCACGTGGATTGGAGGAAAGCGTTGGGGTGGAGATCGAACTAGCGCCGTTTTCTTCGTAACCGGCTGCATCAGTAACCACTGCGGTATCCCTCGCACCTATACTAGGATTACAACTACTCAAGTCCCTTCAATGATTCACTTCCTTCTCTTGGTGGAGTGTACCCGAGCATACAATTTCACAGTGCGAAGCACAGTAGATTTAACAAGTAGAATGGTCCAAAGAAGTTTTTTGCACATTGTGAGCATATTCGTAACGACACCTAATTTTAATCCCCTCGAAATGTGCACTGAAATCAATATGTGCCGCCGTCATTGCCTACCTCTAAAAATGACCTTGCTTTTTCATCTTTTTTTTATCTGACAATTAGGTCTCGCCATGGTTTTTTTTTTGCTTCTTCAAGTTATGATGCTAGAAGTATCCGCAAGAAACGCAAGTAAAACAGGGGATTCGAAGCTCCAACTTATGATCGAAAATCAAGGAGAAATCTGTAGGCTAAACTGTCGAACACAGGGTGTGCCAGACGCATAATCCGTATGAACGACAACCGATGGACAAGAGCCGTGAGCAACTGGATTCTTCGGGATGTCAAACATACAACAGAACGGCCACTGAACCGATGGTCGGAGTTGTACATGAAAACCGTAAAGTTATAATGCTCAACGAATCCCTATAGCGAGCAGGACCTACTGCGCTACACTAGCGGGTAATGGTAGAAGAAACATGGAGAAATGGAAGGTTTACTGGTTCCCGCTTGAGTCACTCAACGTTCAATGGAATGATAAGTGATACAGATACTTTATTACTTGGATACTTGGATGACTCCTCTTCTGTGACTGTGCGGCCTTCAGCGTAAATTTCACTTTTTCGGAGTTTTAGTGGTTTAGGTATTGTGGTCCCAAGGTCAGCCCAGCAGGCGATAGCCGCCTTTGTGGAGCACAGGGAGATTTGCCATCACGCGACTAGTTTGACACCAGGACGGTGTTGGATGCTCTGTTGGTTCCTACTCTGATACTTTACTTTACTTTATTTTCCACTTTTTACCACTTGTATTGATACTTTGTTATATGTAAGAATATAAATTCTAGAAGGTCTATACTATATGTATTTAGCACAAATGTTAAGTGCGCCTTGTAAAGATGCTAGTTGTAATAACTAAGATTTTAAAATAAAGCCTCTTTCCGGTGGTGACTGTGACGATAACCATCTAGGATATGTAATCTTTCCAAGGTAAAGACACAGGAACAAACGGGTGAACATATAAATTGTGGATGTCTAGCATTTTCACAATCACTCATTCTCACACAAGTATGTACCTAAACTGCACCATTTCCCATTGTGAAACAGCTCTGTGCAACAAAACGAAGAGCCAAAAGTAGCATGCACTGAGATCATTATGCACCAGTATAGTCTATCCAGGGCGCGTGTGGCGCAGTGGTTGGAGGTGCCACTGCGAAACACACGTGGAGTCGATCCTTGCGCCCATGGCCCATCAAGCCTTCCATCCCTCCGGGGTAGGCAAATTGGTACCAGATTTGTTTGGGAGGATAGCAGCACTGGTTCGATACATCGGTAGGTCACCGCGAGTCATTGTAAAGTCCAGATATGCATCCAATCACCTCCAACGATACTTGATGAAATCGAATGCATGACGCATCCCTCAAGGATTGATCAATACCGAGAGCTTTATCCTTTATCCTCACAATCTATCCAAACATGGGCAAATGAACCGATGCATATTTTATTCGACTTCATAGACTTCTTTTTCAAACAGCACCTCTCATCACATTGAACATTGAGCTATTAAGCTTACTATTACAAAAGTCATTATAAAGTGAAAAAAAGGTATGATGAACAACGACGGCGTCGTTCTGTGCCTATGCTAGGTGGCTAATGGCTATGCACCGTCGACGGTAAGTTCTTAATTTTCTCGTTTACCATTCAGGATAGATAAATCGAGCTGTCAAATACGGAGAGGAGCCCAATCCTGAAACTAAATTCCATCGTCAAATACCTCATCTTGTGCCATTGGCATAATGCGGTAAGGAGATCAGAACAGCTTTTCAAACAGCGCTATCAATTACACACCGTATATAGTATACAACCACGGATCTCCCTCACATGAGGGATCTCGAGCCGGTTAGTCGCTAGGGATGGACTCCCTGTTTCTGCTGAGCCGCTTTCGATCGTTGACGTAGGTCGGAGCTTCGGACCCCATTACTCACTTGTGCGAAACGGGATACTCCTAGCATCGTGCTTTCGACTGCCCGTTCGATAACGCTGAGTGATCTTTCATCCTGCTTATATAGCGACCAAGTTTCTGACGCATACGTTAGGGCAGGAAGAACCGTTGAGTCGAAAAGGTGGGAACGGAGTCGGGTGTTCTTTGTTCTCTTCACTACATCCTCGATGCTCTTGAAAGCTCCCAAAGCCGCTCGTTTCCTTCTGCTCAGCTCTGGAGCTAGGTCGTTCATCACATTGATTTCCCGACCTAGATAGACATAACTGGAGCATTCGGAGATATTCGTTCCGTTGAGCGTGAATGGGGCAAACAAAACCAATCCGTTCTTCATGAACATCGTTTTCTTGAGATTTAGTCAAAGACCAATCTTTCCACACGCTTTACCAAAGTCCGCAAGCATACGTTCCGCTTGGCTAATGTCTGGTGTTATAAGAACGATATCATCAGCAAAGCGAAGGTGATGTATCTGCCGACCGTCGATTTTCACTCCCATATTATCCCATTCCAATGTTCGCATGACGTTCTTGAGGGTGGCTGTAAATAATTTTGGCGAGATTGTATCGCCCTGCCTAACTCCTCTCTTGACGTCCACGTTAATATCGTTGTAGAATGGTGAAATCTTGGTTGTGAAATTGTTGTGCAGCTCACGAAGAATCTTTACGTGCTAAGTAGGTACTCCTTGACTACGAAGGGCTTCCATGACTGCTTTTATCTCAATTCAATCAAAGGCCTTCTGCAGATCGATGAAAGTGAGACAGAGCGGTCTTTTGTACTCTCGCGATACTTCAATGAGCCTTGTTAACTTGTGAATGTGGTCCATCGTACTAAATCCTTATCGAAACCCTGCTTGCTCGCATGGCTGTCCTTCGTCCAATGTCCTGTCAATCCTGTTTAGGATGACTCGAGTGAAAAGTTTGTAGACGACAGACAGCAAGCAGATTGGGCGATAGTTGCCTACATCGTGTAGGTCGCCCTTCTTGAACATTCCAGAAGCCTCACCGTCAACGATGGACTTGGGAATCTCCCAATGGAGAGTACCATAACGAAATAGACCACATCATAGTAAATAGGAAGTTTTGCCTAACCGATGTCCCTGGTGTCCCAAAATTCTACACGGGATCAGACCACCGTCTCCTCCGTGCAAGATTTTATTTCTCGCCGAAAGGAGAAAAAGCCGCTAAATTGAAAAACCGAAGTCCCAGCACCACCACAAACTGGGACTTATTCAACTCATTAGTCGGCTGTTGGGAAAATGCGGTTGTCGACAACATCGATGAGGAATACGATTGAACATCTTCACGTTAGCGCCATGAAAGCTGGGAGCTCGAAGGTCACCAAGAGACGTCTGTCTCAAGAAACTCTCGAGCTAATGCGCCAGCGTGGAATCGTACGAGCTGCGGGCAACCGCGTACTAACGTCCGAGCTTGCGAAACAGTGCAGACAGGCGATAAAAGAAGATCTTACAGAGAGAAGAGCAGCAGTAATGGTCGAAGCTGCAAAAATTGCGAAAAAGTGCGAAATTTTAGCGTAGGCCATCAAGGAGAGTTCCGCAGATATGGGTGTGAGTAAACAGGTGATGTTAAATCGGTAGTTAGGCTAAAAGCTGCATGACAGAAATTCATCCTGACCTTTTACAGGCTGGATTTATTTCTAAACGACCCGTCTTCACGTCTACGTCGCGGATCCCAGCATTTCTCAGATTCGATTCATTTTCTCGCATCCTTCATCCACGACGGTCTTCCAACTTTTTACATTTGGCTTCGACCGCTGCTTTAGGATTTTCCTTTCATCACGAATGTCGTTGAATGCTGGTCGAGTCAGTTCTACCTGGAATCCTACGATAGCT
Organism: Angiostrongylus cantonensis; assembly: GCA_009735665.1. Taxonomy (NCBI): domain Eukaryota; kingdom Metazoa; phylum Nematoda; class Chromadorea; order Rhabditida; family Metastrongylidae; genus Angiostrongylus; species Angiostrongylus cantonensis. The sequence continues at coordinate 2,275,563 of MQTX01000038.1, forward strand.
GGAGTAGAGCGTTCCCACTTGAATTGGAAAGGCGGACTTTCCCGAGATATGTCCGACATTAATTTCCAGTCCCTGGAAAGATAAGAGACTTGTTGAGCTCGGAGAGGTATCGAACTAGCACCATGTTCGTGATGATCGGCAATTACTACTATTGCTCCACCCGCCTCCTACAAGTTGGAGTATCTGCGGAACTGAGGCAGGTTAACAATTTTCCAAATCTGGTTCTTGACATAGACTGAAATTAGTTAAAATATAATACTACATACAGCCAGACTAACATTCTAACGACACAATTGCTCATCCCTTGCAGATAAGAAATTCCCATTTGTCCGCATTTGCTGGTCTTATCGGCATACGGTGGAACACACCAGCTATAACTTATCCATGTAAATCGGCTCCCGCCTGTCACCTTTAGTCGAGGATAGTGAAGCATCACAGTAACTGGCATCTTATCCCTGACCTCATCCATGCGCTCATCATATTCACTGGCAGATCCTTCATGGGAACTCCCGACAGGAACAACAAGACTCACTCTCAATAAAGAAGAATGCACTTTATGATGATTCATGCTATTGAAACTACAAAAACCAAACAAAAACTGGCATGACATAAACGCATTAACAAAGCAGCCCAACAAAAACAATCGATACGCATTTTTTTCATTGATAAGCTAACTGGAAGTCGATAAAGAAGACAAAGCTAACCGAGTGAAGTTTTTCTTTTATCAATCTCGTGTTGGCTTATCAGTAAAGAAAACAGAAATTGATTATTCATGCCCAGGTTAAAAAAAAGGCGATTTTTGGAATGAAAGACAATGGAGTCAGCACAACTTCTATTTAAGTCCGTGTAAGAAATCAAATTACGTTGTGATAAATATTGAGAAGAAAACATCTGACCCGGAAAAAGCTCGCTCGTACAAGAACGTGCGCTACAAAACCCTTGAAAACCGCGCTCTGGCGCTAACGTACTTTTAAAGGCTTGCTGGAAACCCAGAGCGTACTTGTCAGACGTCGTGTGCAGTGCTAGTAGTTGTCTGCGCTTTGCTTCCAGAAGATTGCGGGTATTCTATCTTATGTGGTTCTCACGTAGTTCAATAGAGTAGAGGACAATTGGTTCAACTAAGTTCAGTCCACCACTTTATTGTGGTCGACCGCACATTCATGTTAAGTCCATTACTCCTATATCGTCCCAAATCTTCTTTCGCACATAACAATCTGGCCAGGATTAGTTACAGGTCTGTTCGAACGAATTCATGTCTCACTGTAATCGCGATTACATATCCTTCCAAGGGGCGCGTGTGATGCAATGGACGAAAGCGCTCTGCAACACACATGGAGTCGATCCCCACTCCCATGCCCTACCAAGCCTTCCATCTTTCCGGGGTCAGCAATTTGGTATCAGAATTATCTGGGAGGCTAGCAACACTGGCTGGATATATTGGGTAGGCTACAGCGAGTCGTTGTAAAGGCCTGATATGCATTCAATCACCTCCAGACAATACTTAGTGAAGTGGAATGCATGGCGCATCCCTCAGGGATTGATCAATGTCGAGAGAGTTATCCTTTTATCCTTTACCCCAACGGTTTACCACCTCATCACCTCATCGTGGCTGGGAGGTGTTCTTGGGCTTTGGACTGCGATGCACAGCAGGGGGATTCATCTTCCCAGCAGGGCCTGAAAACCTGAGAAGGAGTCCGGTGTTTCCATCAGGAAACTCCGCTAAGAGTAAGCCAACGCAGGGTTCCGTCACCGTCCTGGTACCAAACTAGTCGAACGGTGGCAAATCTCCCTTTGATCCTTAAGGGCAGCGACTATCTGTGGTGGTGGTGACGAGGCGGAGCAGACTTTGGCTAGGCTGACCTCGATACTCCGGGGAACCTCAATGGCTAAACCAGCAAAACTCCGAAAAGTGGAAATTATGCTGAGGCCCGCACAATCAGTGAAGACAGGTCATCCAGGTATCCACCTTAGTAAATTGTCATGTTCATCTTGAGATGGATCGTCATCTCTTGAAGAATAACTGCATTTTCTGGGTAATATAATGGTTTTCCGTTAATGCTTCTCTCTACGTAATTAAAGTGTTCTGTAAGCCCCTTATCACTTATAGTCGGATTGGCCAAATATTTCTGGCGTTTGTTTTGCGATAGGCGATTACACTGATATGATGTTATGGCGTTCCCACCAAACCTGGGAATCAACAGCTTCAACCAGTACCACTTGAAAGAGCAAAGTGTTGATTGTTTCCTTTAGCCAAAGTTCTTTCTATCCTCATCTAGACCCTAAGGGAATTAATCCTCTCCAGTGCCCACTATTAACCTCGACATTGATCGGGCAGCTTTTTATATTCTTGTTGAACAAACGCGAGGTGTTACTTTATCTCTTTATTCACCAACAAGCTGACGTTTCGGCAGATTGCGTCTTCCTTAGGGCCTGAGAAGGTCAAATTGACCGTAATCTACCTAGCCAAATAACTCCATAACACCTATCTGTTTGGTTATAGTGGTCTTTGGCTGAGAAATTATGGTAAACTTGAACTCTCCCAGCTGTTTACCGCCTCATCGTGGCTGGAAGGTGTTCCTGGTTGTCGGACTGCGATGTACAGCGGGGGGGATTCGTCCCCCGGCAGGGTCTCCCAAACTGAGGAGTCCTGCGTTTCCATCAGGAAGCCTAGCTAAGAGTAAACCAATACCAGGATCCGCCACCGTCCTTATATCAAAGTCGCGTGGTGGCAAATCTCACCCTGAGCCACAAGGTCTGGGACTGCCAGTGGTGGTGAAAGCCCGTCGCAGACTTTGACCAGGCTGACCTCTGGATTCCAGGGAATCACAGTGGCTTAGCCAGCAAATCTCCGAAAAATGGTGATTATGCTGAGGCCCACACAGCCAGTGAGGACCAGCCGTTGAAGTGTCAGGTGTCAAATGAAATCGCCAATGCTTCTTCGTGGACATTGGATCGTCATCCATTTAACCACTTTAAGTCGTTGTGCCTAGAAAGTAAAAGTGTGATATGAATGTATGAAGAAGAAAGGGCTAGTTATAATGTTTTTGCATATACCATTTCCGGAAGAGTCATTAATGTCTGGAAGGTGCTTCATCAAATTTGAGTTCAGATCTCATCTGAACTAGTCAGGTTCTGTCGACGTGTTGGTGACAACGATTTTTGTATCCGTTCCTTGTCCCATTTTTGTTCTTAGTAGCCGTTACTACTTAAATTCTGGTTTATAATATATTTTTCGGAAGTTTGTACCTCGATTTACCTTTTAGGTGAGAGATGTATCGGGACCCATCAACCTCGTCAAATTACGACAAGATTAGAGTGACGCACTATTTTCTAAACTGGAATATAAATTTCATTGATAAGAAGATCATAGGTTCCATTGTAATGACTTTGAAGGCACTGTGTGATGTGAACGAAGTCGTAAGTTGTACACTCTTTGTCTGGTTATCTTCCTTTTCTTTGCAATTGAAGTATTTTGTAGATTCTTGATGGTGAGAAACTTTCCATCTCAGGAGTCAAATTGAATGGAAGTGGGGCCAAATTCCACGTTAATGCTGGGACACCATATGGAGAGAAGATTGTAATTGAAACGCCACATATCAAGGAGGGTGAAGAAGTGTAAGATTCTGAGCACAGGGATTGTGTCGTTCGATCTAGCCCATAATCTCGCTGGATGTATTTATAGGACGATTGACATTGGGTACTCAACGGCAAGCGAGGCATCAGCGCTTCAATTTATGGAAAAGGAACTCACAGCCGATAAGAAGGTCTGGTGTTTTATGAAATCGATAAATCCATAGTTCTTTGTATGAATAAATAACTATATTGTTTCTTCTTTGCCATCTCTTGTTACCTTTCTTGATTTCCCATCGAATAGGCTCTATCAATGTCGATTTTGTTCCCCAATACCGACTTTCTTTCAACTTTGACATTGATTGATAATTCACTGTTTTTTTTCTTCAGTGAGCGAATACGAAGATGTTGTTATCAAATTTGTTAGCACAAATAGCTGTTGTATCGGTGGTTTCGCCTTCTTCAGAGCGTGGAAGGGTCAAATTGATATGCAATCTCTACGTAGCCAAACACTTTCAAAACCTTAGCAGATAGCACTTAACACAAAAATTTGAATTCGCATAATAAAAAGCTTCATTTAAACAAAAAAATTATACAACGATGGGTTTTAACTTATTATTTACTGCCTATTCTTTTTCATTGCAGGTTTGTATTGCAAAACATAACTTCATGATGCTGAGGTATTTGCAAAATTCCGGACCGTAGCTGTCTGCGATGGGGAACGAACGTGCCATTGTCCTTTCCGGGGTGTAACGCGCTCACCACCACACCATGCGGATCCTTCGTTTCGCCTGTCGCTCTGCTAGTTCTAACGATCTCTGCTATCAGCAATCACCCGTCAACGGTATTGATCTGGGGAGCCCAAATCGGCAACGAACCTAGTTAAGCTGATGCTGTAGCTTCGTTTTAATCACAATTTTAACTTATCTGGTAACTAGCTGAGAGACAGGCGAAATGAAGGACCCTTATGGTGTGGTGGTGAACGCGTTAGTCCGCGGAAAGGGCAATAGCGCGTTCGTTCCCCACAGCGGACAGCTGCGGTCCGGAGTTTTGCAAATGTCTCAGCATCATTGAAAACGATGGGTGTTTAAGTGGAATTGTTAATTATGTGAATGCAAATTTATGTGTTAAGTCTTATCCACTGAGGTTGTGAAAGTGTTTGGCTGAGTAGACACCCTTTCATGCTCTGAAGAGGACGAAGCCGCCGAAACTTCAGTTGTAGTGCGCTAAAAAATCCTATAATACCAACTTCGTATTTACTCATTGAAGAAAGACAGTAAATTATCGATGTTGATCGCTAACACACGCGACGTTTTCGGTGGCGGTGGCTTGGAATAACGACTATTTTTCGTGGACTCCAACGCATTTTTCGACAACTGAAAGAAAGACTTGATGAGTTGAGAACGTGGCTTGCAGGCCTATTTAAGTGGTTTCACACTACTTCAGTAGATCTCTCATAAGTTGTTTTAATTGCAACTTCTAAACATTTAAAATTTGTAAATAATTCGTTCAAATTCTCAAGAAAAAAATTAAAATGAGGTTCAAAAGAATCAGAGTGGTATGTTAAAGTCGTTGAGAAAAGGATAAATCATATGGGTTATGTATTTCCTTAGTATAAACACAATTGACCTGATATTTGTTGAGTTTGCTTCCTTTTAAATTCCAGGGATCTTATTTATTCTCCCAATGTCAAGCAATACATGCTCGCTCTACTATGCCATGTATGGATACCCCATCCGTGAAGTCATCGTACGATGCCAAGGTTGGTTCGACTCCAGTCTTTTAAGGGACCAAGGTATTAGTATTGTAGGTGTTAGGATCCTTAATATAGAAATTTGGTGAGATCTTGCACCAATCATTGCGTTTGCATTAATACTGAATCATTCGCAAATTTCTAGTCCTGTAAGTTGGTTGGTTTTTCTTTAAAAGGCTGAAGAGCTGGTTGTGTGCTAACTTTTGTCTTCAAATTAGCTGTAGAATGTTAGTGAATAGACTATGGGTGTATATCATGTGATATTCATTATGGGAAAGACTTAGTAATCGTATGCTATATGAGATTGGGTTTTTTATGGATGGGATTGATTTTGATCAAGCCCTGTTCTATGTTTGTTTTAGCTTTCAAATGCATCTCTGCTTTTTTCCTTTCATATTTTTTTTCGTAGTATGAATAATTAGTCTTTGGAACCGAAGCTGTACCGAACTCAACCGTCAATATCTAGACGAGCAAATATCCGTAATCTCGTTTCTCATTGACTAAGCAGGCAGGTTCAAATCTCCATACATTGTGAACACCCACTGACCATGACGTGGTGGTGAACTAGTTGTATTCTCAACACACTGCAAAAAAAATGAATGTCTTTCTATTTCTGGTTTACTGAGATGTATATCGACCAGTTGTAAAAAAATTGGTTTATTGTATATGTTATCTAATGCCAGAGTGACTGATATTGTGCTCAACACAAAGTTTAACCATCTCTGATTGGTCATCATAGGTATCATATATATCTCCGTTACTCATCGAGTGACTATATCGGGTACCGCTGAAGTATTTATTCGTCTCTATGGAGCTTTATGTTAACTAATGCTGGTCATTGTTGGAGTTTACGGTGCATTTCTTCGATTTGTTGGCAATACTTCTCTACCGTAATCGTTTCTCTCGGATTGGAAAAGTGTGATGAATCAGTCCGGTTGTAGGCCACCAAATAGTCACCATAACTTTTTTTTGGTACAATTTTGGCTTTGGAGGTGCTGTGGAGCCTGATCGTAATCCAACCACTGAACTGAATTGACCATTGAGTTGCCGGCTGTCGAGCAGAATCCAATTTTCTTCGCACGTCACAGTTCGATCAAGAAAACGGGTGTTTTTGTTGCTCAGAATAAGAGCATACAACACTTCAAAACGGCGATTTTTTCGATGATCGTTTAATTTGTGTGGTACCTACTTGTCGTTTTTTTGTCTTTCCCCTATGCGATTCAAGTGAGTGGAACTTGTTTCCGTGCTCACTCCAAGCTGTTCTGCAAGCTCTCAAACAGTTGTTCGAGTGATTGTTTCCACTAGTGCCTTCAGTTCCTCGTAGTCAAGTTCATTGGGACATCAACGGTCTTTCTTAACTTCAAAGTCGAGACCACCAGGTCGGATTCTCCGGAATACTGTTCGCACTGTTCATTCACCAGCACACCTTTACCCCAAACTTCACTAATGTTTAGAGCCGTCTCTACTGCACTACGACCGAGTTGCATGTGCATGCATGTACATGTACATACATTTACATACATGTACATGCATATATGTACACATACATACAGGTACATACACATACCTATGTATACACATACACATACACATACGTATTTACAGAAACATTGACGATGACAAGGGAAAAGAATTTTTCAGGTCACAGTACCATCCAGATTGACTTGTCTAATGAGTGCTATTGGTACGCATAAAGAAGAGACGGGTGATACCACCACGTACACGTTTCATCAACCGGTGCCAGTACCATCATATTTGCTAGCTATTGTTGTTGGTCACCTTGACCGCAGAGATATCAGCCAACGGTATAGTGAAGATCATTGTTTAACGAATCTTACCTTTTATTACTGGACTTCCTCGTATTTGTACATCAGTGTGAATGTATTCAGTCACATGCAATTGCGTGTATGCATACTGGACATTGATTATTGTATTTTGCACACGGAAGAATACCCAATTGCTGAATCCTATGTTCCCCATAATCAGAAATATGAGATATATTTTGTGGTTGAAATGAGGTACGAGTAAGGGGTACTCATATTACGGAAATCTATCTGAATCACGGTAACACGGTGTGTAAGAAAGTAGGTTCTTAACGGGAAGCACTAAGTAGTTCTTGATGTGATGGTTTTTGCCAATAACGTGGTTTCATGGACACAGTCTCTATTTTCATTTTTTAGAAAATTGGTATAATTGAAAGATATCTTGTCCTGCGTTCACACCGACCTTTTCAATTTTGATTTCAACAGATTTTACAGCACTTTATTCAATTAACACTTAGTAATTCTCATCTCAAGTTCGTTATATTCTTATTGAGCATTCAAAATCATGTTGTACCAGGCAGAACTTGTGTTCATTTGACGCTGTGTGCAGTCTTCTTTTGACATTAGATGTTGTTCGTAACTTCTAAGCACCATCTCCTTAGTGAAACTACTTCTCTCCTCTTCAGGACGAAATTCTTTAAGTTGCTAGATTACTGGTACTACCGCCTCATCGTGGCGGCGAGATATTCCTGGGTGTCAGACTGCGATGTACAGTGGAGTGATTCGTTCTCACGGCAGGGTCGCCCTAACTGAGAAGGAGGCCTGCGCTTCCATTAAGAGGCCCATCTAAGAGTAAACTATATTAGGATCGACCACCGTCCTGGTATCAAATTAGTAGCTTGGTGGCAAATCTCGCTCTGATCCACGGGGACTGCCTCTGCCTGTGGTAGCGACGACCTCGGGTAGCCTTTGCCTAGGGTGGTCTCGGGACTTCAACGAAACACGATGGCTAAGGCAACAAAACCGAAAAATGGAGATTATGCTGGGGCCTGCACAACTTGTGAAGACTGAGTATCCAAGTATCCTAGTAAACTCTTCGTAGCGACCAAGTTTTAGAAGTTACGAATACATCAGTTGCAGTGGTTGATGCATCTTTGAACGATTAATGAATGAATGAGTGATAACGAACCTAAAAGGATGCTTTAAATGTGGGTTCGAATCTGGAGCAAACTTTATTTGTCAAACTCCCAAACCGCTTCCACGCAAGCGACCAGGTTGCATTCCAGGAGCGTTCACCATGAAGCGAGGGGTTAACTTGGATCCAATCGACATCGAAGCATCAAAGTCAACCCTTAGCTTTACCACAGCATCAATACCACAACAGCTACAACAAAAGAGGAGACTGTGTACTCCATTCTCTAATGCACTCGTCCTCCTATTTTGAGACGATATTACAAATCCAGAGAGCTGCCTTGCGGAGTAATATTTTCACGACGCTAAAATGACTATAGAACATTCTCCAAAAAAAACTTTAATGAGTCTTTTTTACTCAACCACGCCTTTTCAGAAACTTACAATGAAGTGCATGTTTTATTTGACAGATTGTAACACTAACATGTCTAATGAACACACTCGTCAGTGCGAGTATATCAAGCGTTCAATTCCTTGAAATGAACTCTCTTGAAAACTCCTCAAGTCGCTCTTTCTCCTGCTCAGATCTGGAGCTAAGCCGTTCATCATGTTGATTTCCCGACCCAAACAGACAGCTGGAACATTCGGAGATATTGGTACTGTTGATAATAATGTAGATGTTAAATCGGTTGCATTCTGAGCTTGGAGTATGTTTTTTGGCGGCTGAATTTATGATGTTGCACTTGTTTGGTGCTAAAATTTCTTAGTAGGTTCGCCGAAGTAGATGTTTGCGTCACATTTAAGTTGTAACTTAATTGCCTATATAATGGAACTGGCACGAGTTTGGTATAAAGACTTCTTTTCGATTAACGTTTTGGCGCCTTCGCCTTCTTCAGAGCTTCATTGGTCCGAGTCGATGGTCCACAGCCGGATCTGATTCGAGCGATACTCCCTTCAGTGGATCCGATCCGATGTTCCAACGACCATCTGTGGACCATCGACTCTGAGTAATGCCTCAGTGCTCTGAAGAAGGCAAAAGCGATTAAAAGTTTTTATACCAAGCTCATATCAGTACAGTCATGTAGAGAATTATGGGTTATTTTTGCCGAGGTTTAATGAAAATCGGTTTTTAAGGTAGTATATGATTTTGTCTTATCATTTCTCGTGAATCCTACGTTAAACTACGTATTTATGAAGTCTACATACTTATTTCATGTTGTCATTTAACACTTTTGTCTGTATTTGGCCACCTACTGCAGTCGTATAATGGTTCAATTCTAACCATTCTTTACATGCTGAAGTAATAGTAGCGAATCATCTAACCTATTGCAGGTGTGCCGTTTGGAGTGAGCCGTCGATCGTTGATTTGGCCAAATGGGAATTTGAAGACACTGAAAAGATTTTGCAAGTTGCTGAACAATTGGCCGGTCCTTATCGATGGGGAAGGTGCGTGAAATTATCAAATTGATTCCTTTTACTACTGTTTAGAAAACACGAGGTGTTATTTTATTTCTTTATTTACGTACATGCTGACGTTTCGGCGGACGTCGCCTTCCTCAGAGCCTGGAAAGGTCACGTTGACTGCAATCTACTTGGCCAAACACCTCCATAACCAAACAGAGAAAATGCTAGACCAAAATTTCAATCACATTGAGCACAGAGTCTTTGCACACTCACCGCTTTCTATGAGTCTTCCACTTAATATGTTATGCAACCGCGCAGTGTTCACATGGAAACGTAATGTGCCTGTCCCATCAGAATGGCAGTCTTATATACTGCCCAATATCACGCGTGATAATGAGGCGTTCCTCCCTGCTGTTCATTTCCGGATTCTTGGAATTAATCCAGAATACCTCGAGAATTTTACGCGCTTGTGTTCTCGATTTTTGCGCGAGGATCGTGACGCGTACTTCAAAGTCCTCCTGCTCATGTCTCTGGGTCCTATGCGTGCCTAGTGGGGTATTTGGTTTACGTTTGCCAGCTAGGTGTTCTTTTATACGGATGCAGAGTGGTCTACCCGTTTCGCCAACGTATTCGTCTCCGCACACTTTACAAGAGATCAGATAGACTGTACCCGAACTCATGCAGTCACCGTCTCTACCATTGGGGCAAATTATGCAATTTTGCGTTGCACATAGATGGTCGTATAAGCGGTTACGAATTAGCTGGCGTCTTAGATTACCTGGTGGCATTTCAACTATCGTTACCGAATTCTCTAGACCAACCCTTCTTAAACAGCGATTTATAGCTGCACTTACTTCTTGTAATAGTGCCCAGGATCGACTTTCTATTAACCTCAGCACTGCATTATGAATTCGTCGTTTTCTCTCTTAGCAGTTGCGAAGTTGTTAAACACATACGTTTACTTCCATACAATAACACACATACAACACAATCGTAGGTGCCTTCCAAGGCACGTAAAAAAACGGCTTCAAGGCACGTAGAAAAGCGGCTGACTTTTCTTCTTCAGTGCTTTCCAAGGCACGTAGAAAAACGGCTTCAAGGCACGTAGAAAAGCGGCTCTGAAGAAGGCGATTCTGCCGGAACGTCAGCTACGATTGTGTTGTATGTGTGTTATTGTATGGAAGTAAACGTATGCTGTTTAACAACCTCGCGATTGCTAAGAGAGAAGACGAAAAATGCACTTACTTCATTTGAAATAAAGTGTAGGATAAGCGGGACCTTATTGCTGCTAGAATTATCGCTGGAGGGCGTGTGATTTCCTCTACACCTATCCCGAGCTACAGTTTCGTAGCCATTAAAAATGGCTATTTGCCGCGCCAAGTTCCGCGACTCCTCTCTCTGCTCCCTTCCTGTGCACACGTTGGTAGCTAATAGAAAAAGGTTTCTCACAAGCGCCCTTTTCGTGTGAGAGGGGTGAGAGGAGAGGTAATGAACTAAGATGTTTTTACTACTTGGCTTTCGGTACCATTTCGTAACGTAGCCGTTTTCTGATAGGTTAATTTGCACGTTCAGAAAGGGAAGCCAGTTTTCTCGTGGTTTCTCTCGGGTGAATTTAATATACTCTGACTGTTCGTTCAGCAACTCGAAACATTTGTCAATTTCTTCTTGTGTTGAACAAATGATCAAGCAGTCATCTATATACCTACAGTAGAGTAACGGCCCGAGGTCGATCACTGGTGCTTCTACCTTAGACATATATGCAATGGCAAGGCTTGGTGCCAGTCGTTGTCCCATTGCCTACCCTCATTTGTGCGTAATACCTCCCGGACCATCTGAAGATTGAGCAGGGCACATTACGTTTCCATTTCCACTGCGCGGTCGGTCTCCACATAACATATTAAGTAGAAGGCTCATAGGAAGCGGTGAGTGTGCAAAGACTCTGTGTTCAATGTGATTGAAATTTCGGTTTAGCATTTTCTCTGTTTGGTTATGGAGGTGTTTGGCCATGTAGATTGCAGTCAACGTGACCTTTCCAGGCTCTGAGGAAGGCGAAATCCGCGGAAACGTCAGCTTGTACGTAAATAAAGAGATAAAATAACACCTCGTGTTTGCTAAACAGTAGTAAAAAGAATTATTCCATCAATGCCGAGGTTAATAGAAAGTCGAACGTGGGAGTTATCAAATAGATATTAAATTTTGAGAACTGGAAAGTTTTGAAGAAATTTCTGAAGTCGTTGAAGATATAGTCGGTATTTATCGATGGAGATGGTCTGTGAAATGATCAAGTTGAAATTAAATTCGAGCTTTTAATGTGTTATAGGTATGATCTAGTAGTGTTACCACCAACGTTTCCATTCGGAGGCATGGAAAATCCTTGTCTGACTTTCGTCACTCCCACCTTGTTGGTAAGATGTTATAAGCTTGTTTTAGTTTCGGCTATTCTCACTAATGTGCTTGCCGTTCTCTGAATATTTAGTTATCATAGGCTGGCGACCGCTCGTTAGTAACTGTGGTAGCACACGAAATAGCACACAGTTGGACAGGGAATCTTATCACAAATGCTAGCTGGGAGCATTTTTGGTAAGGAATTCTTAAATAAAAATTTGTTGCATTTTCTTAAACGGCTGTACTCTGGGGAGTTGAATTAATGTGGCTTTAATGATGAGGCTGCCACCTAAATATTAAGCACAATAAAAAGTTTATACTAGCGAAGACTACTAAGAAAATGAAAAGCTCATCAAAAGTACTCGGAACTCTTCATACGAAGACGAGGACGCCAAATCGGGAAGACGAACAACTGTGTATTATCGACTCGGATCAACGACTATGATGAAGGCGAATGCTCTGAAGGGTTAGCCGGATAAAAGATTATTTATCAACCTCGTGTAGTACTTTTTTTTCAATGACATACGATTTTATTCTGCGAAAGAGAGAGAGAAAGAGAAACAGAATTGTGAAGGACTAGGCGTGGGAACCGAAAGCAGCTATAGAGATTCGATGATGTATCAGCTAGCCGAGTATAGCAGCTTGTCAATCTCGTGCTAGCTTATCATTGTTCGTCTTCACGACATGGTGTCTTCATCTTTCCATCAAGTCGGATCTTCCTGAATGGAGCACATTTCGAATGAGGCAATCTTATGTGGTCATGCTCTTTTTATACAAGACATTGGATGTTGATCATAGTGGTTTTTCGGTAATAAAGGCCTCTTTTTTTTTTCGATAAATCCACCCTGCAGAAGTTTGGGTCATTGCCAGCTGGCGTAGACCATAAACACTGTAGCATAACATAGAACAACTGTGGATCACCGACTCAGATCATAGGCTTTGATGAAGACGAAGACGTCGAAACGTTAGCCGAATGAGGCAGTTTCTTAGACTCGTAATAGCTTATCAATGAAATAATACATGTTGTTATTACTAATACCCAGGTTAAGAGAAAGTCGGTTTCGAAATGTTTGTACTAGTCTTATGTAATCTTATCAAAAATGGATCATATTCATGATAGAAATCGCGAAAAAGAAAGCAGCAATAAAATTGTTTACTCAGTGGAGCAGTTTACTTCGTACTATATCTTTCCGATAGCAAATTGCTTTCTATTGTGTCTTAATTACGCTGTGAATTTCCCATGGATTTTTTTTGTCATAGTTTCCAAAATGGTTTTGGATGAAAGACGAAGAATTTCAGGGCTCTGCGTTTCTGTTCACTATCGAGCAACTTCTTGGTGATACTGTTCGTTTCGAGAATTTTTTACGAGCGTACATTGATAAGTGGGAAACACTCTGAGTAAAATCAGTTTTTTTTTCTTTCAAATATCTTTTTGAATTTTCGGGACATTAGTTCTTTTTTTGCATATTAAGACAAAAACGCCAAGATTTGAAAAATAGTCATGTTCATCTCACAAGCTAAATGTTATGCTCGTCAAAGGTCCTGAAAAATCCCAAACCGGAAGATGTTGTGATGGAAGGAAGGCTAGATTGGGTTAGTTATATGCGCCTTACTTCAAGAAGTATTTGTGGAGCTATTTAATTTCTGCTGTGTGGTGCAGTGGTCGGAGGCGCCATGCAATACACACGTAGGATCGATTTTCGCGCCCTTGGCTAACTAAGCCTTCCATCGCTCCGGAGTCTGCAAATTGGTACCAGACTTCTCAGGAAGGACAACAGTACTGGCTAGATATATCGGTAGGCCACCGCGAGTCAATGTAAAAACCAGATATGAACTCAATCAACTCCAACGATGCTTGACGAAGTCGAATGTATGGCGCATCCCTCAGGGATTCATTAGCGACGAGAGCTTTATCCTTTTTATTTTTATCCGGTATTAATTTCTCTGAGGGCGCGTGTGGCGCAGTGGTTGGAGGCGCCACTGCGACGCGCACGTGGAATGCGCCCATGGCCCACCAAGCCTTCCATCCCTCCGGGGTCGGCAAATTGGTACCAGACTTGTCTGGGAGGATAGCAGCACTAGCTCGATACATCGTCCCGACACCGCGAGTCATTGTAAAGGCCAGATATGCATTCAATCACCTCCAACGATACTTAATGAAGTTGAATGCATGGCGCATCCCTCAAGGATAGATCAACGCCGAGAGCTTTATCCTTTATTTATCCTTATTAATTTCTCCTGTAGAATGTGACTTGTAATTGCACGCAGTTGTAAAAGAACTGGAAGTATAAGGTTTACGCATCCACGTAGCAATCCATCTTACTTCTACTGGCCTAAGATATTTGGTCAGTAACAGTTTGAGTTTCCTATTCACTACCGCTACTTTTTCCAGAGTAAGCAAATGAATTTTGCCTCTTTGTGTGTTAAAATATTGTAGAAGACTACATTAAAGAAAAGGAAGCATTTAGGTAATATAACAAATTGTAACTGAATGAGTTTGGTTTCGTTAACTAATCTGAAAAGAGTTAAAGAAAAGGAATTGCTGTGCAAGAAAGAAGAAAACGTTTCTTTGGTCAAGTCATTGTTGTCCCTTAACAAGATCTACTCTCAATTCGACTTACACCGCTTTTCATTCTCCTAAAGTGTTTAGTATCCGCGATTTTGGTTTTTGGAAACTGAAAATTAAGGACAGAATGTTCGTCGATCAAAAGGTACACAGATAACTGTGATAAATTACTGTGAGGTGTTGTAATATCTGCCGCGTTGTCATGGTAAGCTAAGTAGACGGAACATAGTGCTGTTCGGTCACTCTAGCTAAGGTTGCAATACGGTGTTATATTTAGTTATCTGTGAGGTTAGAAAATGGATGTGACGGTGTGTTTCTATTATAAAAATAAATATATAGTAACATATATGAGTTTGATTCATTGTGAATTTAGGTATGCTTTTCAAAGTGTGACCACTAAGATATGGAAAGACGAGTTATATTCTTTCTTTTCCGAAAAGAAAGCGGTACTCGATAAGATCGATTGGAATACATGGCTCTTTGCACCAGGAATGCCACCAAAGCCAAAGTGATGTTGTCATATTGTCTTTATATTTGCATACTACTACAAATGTAGTCTCGAACTCTTCCTACTAACGGTTTCCCACCTCATCGTGGTTAGGAGATATTCCAGGGTGTCGGGCTGCAATGAACAGCGGTGAGATTCAGCCTTCTCCCCCCTCTCCCTCCCTCCCCTCTCCTCCTCCTCCCCTCTCCTCCTCCTCCTCCTCCTCCTCCTCCTGCTCCCACAGCAACAGCAGGGTTTCCCAAGCTACGAAGGAGTGCTGCGTTTCCATTAGGAACCCCAACTAAAAGTAAGGCAATAGCAGGATCCACCAACGTACTGGTATCAAACTAGTCGCATGGTGGCAAATCTCTCTCTAATCCGTAAAGGCGGCGACTGCCTGTGGCGGTGGCGAACTGAGGTAGCCTTTGGCCCGGCTGACCTCGGAACTCCAGGGAACCACTATAGCTAGACCAACAAAACTCCGAAACGATGAAAATTATGTTGGGACTCGCAAAACCAGTGAAGACAGGCTGTCCAAGTATCCAAGTAAGTATAGTCTCAAACAGCGAATGTCTGTAGGGCACTTAGTCTATTCAGGGCTTTAATAAGATGCCTTAAATGAAGCATCGATGCAGTAGGAATGTATTATTTTGTGTAATGTGCAGAACTAATAAAAGGAATTAAACCGTAAGAGAAACTATTACCTTTATAGAGAGATATGCTAGCAAAGTACGTTGTTATCAGTGATGCTATGATATAGATGTTTTCGTATCCTTCATCATTTTTTGAGTTCAATTCTGTAGTTATGTTGGTAGGAATTTTTTTAGTTCTAGTGGACCATTAACGCTACGTTCCAGATATGATTCGCGATTGATGGAAGTTTGTTGTGCATTAGCTGCTGAATGGATATCAGCACCAGAGAACAATCTTCCAGTATCATCATCGTCGTTTGAAAACATGTCTCCTATGCAAAAAGTGACAACGTTAGCAAAAATTCGAACCTCTGGAAAATTCGCGGCTGAAAAGGTTTGGAAATTTATTACTACTAGGACATTGTAGGTTTGTTATGACAAGGCTTTACTATTGATCGTTTCAGTGCACCGATAATAGATTTGTTTTTTCGACATTGGACTTTGCCAATACGATCCTTTAGCCATAGGCGTATGTAACGCAGTGGTCGGAGGAGCCCTTCAGTAGATCTGTGGTCGATCCCGGCGCCCTGGACCCACCAAGCCCTCCATCCCTCTGGGGTCAGCAGATTCACTGGCTCGATGCACCGGTAAGCCACCGCGAGTCATTGCAAAGGCCAGATATGCGTTTATTTACCTTCAACGATGCTGTTATGAAGTCAAACGCATGGTGCATCCCTCAGAGATTGGTCAACGTCGAGTGCTTTATCCTTTTTTATCCTTTAACTAATAACGTTCCGCATGAACGCTATAGTGTCCGTAGTCATGTGGACCAAACGACCATAGGTAAACTGTAATCCATACTGAGTTTAGTGGGTTCCAGATTTTTTTCTTTTTTTGCTGCACTATGCCTACTCATTCGGTAGCTAGTTAAAAGCAGGTTAAAAAAGTGGGAGCGAGACAAGAAAAGCCGTTCTCTACACTTAACACTTTACAAAAAAACATCCTGTCGAATAAATTCATTTTGCGGTGTTACAACCTAAAATACAACACTTCGAAAAATGTACTGTATAGAAGCAAATAGCCTTTCAGAGGACGGCATACATGTTATTTAGTAAGGGATATATAGTTGACGCCAGAGAAACCATAGATAGTTTATAGGAAACCCTGGATGTCAAGAAAGTAGTTGCTCATCGTTGTGATTTATCTCGTTCCATGTTCGGAAACAATTGTCAATCCTTAGTCTCGTAACTTTGCACTGATGCTTTTGAAATTAGTGCTCAGAACCATTCACATTATCTTCAAAAACCTTTACTGGTTGGTTGGGCTGAGTGAGATCTAGTTAAACAGCATAGCATTGGTATAGGAAAAACATTTTTCGAAAGTGTGTTCGAGCCTCGAAACTTGAAATCACCGAGGTCTTAATTTAACCAGCGCATCACCAAAAAATCAGCGTGGTGGCAAGTATAGACAAACATCATGAAGGGGTACAGACGTGTTTTGCTGTTTTTCGCAGGCGACGAATAATCCTTCATATCCGATTGGGTCAGCCACGAAGTTCGGTAGCGGGGCGCTTGAAAGCTGGAGTTTTGCACTGACTTCAATATGTTTGAGAGACGAAATGAGTCATTCTTCGAATGTCTTTTATTTTTTTTAACGTTTTTTGGTGAGATTCGGTTAGGTGGTACATCATTATTGAGTGGTCGGTTATTTTCTCATTGCTGCTATCATTTTTGACTTTGGTTTAGATATCGTGCCCAGATCAACTAGTAGGAAAACCTAACGAGTGAACCGTTGTCCAAAAGGAACTTCCGTCAGATCCACATGGCGGTGAAGATCTGAATATGCACTGGCACGGTTAAATCAGGACTCTAGGAATTATCAAATTGCCCAAATAGCAATAGGTCAGCCTTAATACCTTGCACACTGGATGCTTTTGTCCATGACCTCAGGCGCTCGGACCACTGGTGAGAGACTACAAACCCTCGGGTTGCGCAGTACTTCAGTGGAATCGGATGACGAAAATACATGGGGAACGGCGTGAGGTAACAGTGCGACAAATGAGGAGGTCGACCATATCCTTTTTATTAGAAAATGATGCCTAGTAGACGCCTCGGTAGTCCCATCATTTTGTACTAGGCCCGACCTCCTCCCTCCTCGCCAGCTTCTCCTTTTGCATTAAGACAACATTCTAAACGGAGTCCTTTCCAAAAATGACTGGCAGATTATAGAGGACCCGAATGAAGCCTACAAGCTGCTTGTTGAAGGAGTTAAAAGTTGTGCCGAATTTGCCTGTTTCGTATTTCTATTATCGCTAAGGAGTTGTTCTAGAAGAGAACAAAACTGAGGATTGATTCTACTGCAAAACCTTAAACACGGCTAGTAATAAATGCCAGTTGCAGAAGAGCTTTGCAGAAAGGTCTATATCGGTACAGGAAGAAGAAACTATTAGAAGTAACACAAAAAAGAACCAATTTTAAAAAACGGCTTCAGAACTTATGCGATTGTAATGTTCCACTGTTAGCTCTAATGAGCGAAGTTGCGTTCATCGAAACTTCCCGCATTATATGGAATTGATAATCGAAAAGTTCCTCTAACTTCTGTTCTACATCAACCGTATCCATTCGTCCTAGGCAATAGAATCTTCGCTAGAGAAAAACCATCGGGAGTTCTTCCTTCTGAGGTTCGAGTTGCGATAAGTGCGGGAAAAAGGCACTGCTGTAGAACCCGACTTCCTTAGCTGGAGGCCACAATTTACAGGTACTTCTTGCAAACGGTATGACATAGGAGAAAGATTCGACGAAGTGACCCTATATTGCCGAAGCTGTTTGCTGCCGCATTGTAGTGGATACTCAAGCACTCAATTGCGACGAGAAGGATATACTTATCTGTTGATGGAAAATCCCTGTGAAATGTTCGTTTCGCAGACGACATCGTTATCTTTTCAAGAAGTACCAACAATGTAGAGACGATTCTAAGTGAGCTCACTGAAGTGGGGAAGAAGTTTGGACTGCACATAAATAGCACGAAAACCCAGTTCATGACGAACCCTTGGCCCGAAGACCAACAAATATAACTGAGTGATTCTCTGATTACAGAGTTGATGCCTGTACCTTGGGTGTCCAATGAACATGGAGAGCAACGTGAAAGCGGAATTAGGCAGAAGAAAGAAAGCAGCATGCGCCTCATTCGGGTGTCTCATAGAAACGACCGACGGACTAAAGAATGCAAAAAGTCGCCCTGATCTTTTCGTTTCAATAGTCTTTTCAGCGTTTTGTTATGCAGCGGAGACGAAAATAATTATAGGGTGTACTTCGCGAGGATGCATGGGCTGGGATGACTACCTAAACGTTGTGCGAACTTGTTCCTAACTAAAGTCAATAAGCTATTCTCGCAGCTGCCGATGTTTTACAGGTCATGGTATGAAATTCGCACCTATCACCATGCTCAAATCAAACAACCACCACGGACGGCGGTGCGAGGCATAGAAACCAAGGAAAATGTATTGTGGTCTACACAACTCATGAGGACGGGTCGTTTAGCTATCAAACTAATTGAGTAGTTTTTGGTGAGGCTGCCTTGAGCTGTTTCACTCCCCAGACCAGACTTCTCTTGAAGGTCAACCATAACCAACTATTTGCTTCACAATCTCTGATCACACCCTCTAACTCGAATCGACGTCTACGGTACAATCCATACGCAGAAAACTACACTCATGCACTTCTGTATGAAACGTTTCATGTACATGGAAGGTGTAAATTTGAGGCGACAGAAAAACGAGTCCATTCCTTGAATCCACCTAGGCCTGTGTGCATATACATGGCCGCTTCTGATTAGCGTTCAACTCTCTTCCATCACGTGTGGACTTACCAAGTATGCTCGCTATTAATTGGTTCGAGTTATCTTGTAGGTCATAAAAATTACTGCATTCATCTTCGTAATGAAGTTGAAACAGGAGTAGTAGCTACGTAATGGCCAACACTATTGCCGTACATTCAACCTAGTTTCAGATGTCGGCATTGACATCACATTTTAACCTCGAGCAGACGAAAAACTGCGAGGTGAGGTTCGCTTGGTTGATGTTGGGCCTGGAAACGAAATGGATGCCGATCGTTCCAAAGGCACTTTCCTTCGTTCTTACAGTTGGACGGATGAAGTTTTGCAAGCCGATCTACAGGTATCGCATTAAATCTATTGATGGGACGCGGGCATTTCATGTCGCATTAGTTTAGTTGAAATGATATTCTCCTCTATTTTAGTTTCTATGGAATTCAGGAATGAATGTTCTACTTAAGTAAACTTTGGTGAAACAGTTACTACTTGTATACGTCGTTTTCTTGTTCAGCAATCGCGAGGTTGTTATGCAGCATACATTTACTTCCGTAAAAAAAAAACAGACAATACAATACAGCAGTAGCTGACGTTTTGGCAGTATCGCTTTCTTCAGAGCCGCTTTTTACGTGACTTTCAATGAGGAAGGTTAGAACAGCTGATTATAGTCGCATATGGTTGATGACTGCGCCACACCACATCAGAAATTCCTGGGGTACTGCCGAAACGTCAGGCACTGTTGTATTGTATTGTGTCTTTCCTATGGAAGTAAATGTATGCTGTATAACAACCTCGCGATTGCTGAACATGGAAACGACGCATTCATATGCCAATGCTGAGGTTAATATGAAAGTCGATCCTGGGAACTATTACTTGTACAGTTGCATGGCCACTCTTAAAGAGTAGTGCAGAACACAGCACATTCTCCAATTGTTTCTTTGCCTCGCGATCATTGTCCGTGGTGAAACGTCTGTAAATGCCAATACAGGTGATTGATTTTAGTTACAAATGGATTAGTTGTTTGGTGGTGGTCTCAGAAGACGATTGCATGTTTATGGATTACGCTTGACAGTTTTTCCGTACTTATGTTGTGTTCTAATTACTGGATGACGGACCCCTATTTTCATTATCGATATATATTATCCTGGGTCGCGGTAAGACGACATAAGCTCCGAAGATCCGAGGTGAGCTTTCAGGCTAGATATTTTGTGTGCTGGTTGTATTTCACAGCCTTCAAGCGGTCTATAGGTGGAAATTAGAACTCTTCACGTGGTTGAAAAATTGGCCCACGTCTTTGCAGGTTAATGGAGCCCAAGGAGACTTGTGAATCGGAAAGTTTAGCACGACTTTTCGAGTCCTTTAGTTGGTCGCTAGCTTCTTTGAGAGGCTCGAATGCGGTTCATGCTGGTTTCCTTCTTCTATCCTATTCCTCTTTCATACTGTTCTCCATGTTCATTGAACGTCCAAGGTGCACGTACTAGGGTTTTTTTTTTTTCGAAACCGACTTTCGTTGAACCTCGGTGTGCATAATTAATATGTATTCTTTCTTTGATGAGCTTACACGAGGTTGATAAAAATATTTATTACCGGCTAACGTTTCGACGTCTTCGTCTTCATCAGAGCCGATGATCCGAGTCGATGGTCCACGCTTGTTATTCGTCTCGATGTGGCGGCTTCGCCTTCGTGTCGAGCAGGTCTTCCTCAGCGGTCCGTCTCCTCGAATGAGGCACACTCATTCAGTGGTGCCCTTTTATACACGATGCTGATGGTAGATATAATGACAATATCCGTTGGTAACTACTTGTTTTTCTTCCGGACATATGTCATCGCGAACATCGTGCAGAAGTCGGTGTTATTATCAGCTGGCACAAAGCGTATTGATTTCTCCTCGAAAGTAAGCTCATCAAAGAAAGATTACATATTGTAATCAGAGAATCATTCAGTTCGACTTATTCGCCTTCTCACGATGGGTTCAGCATGAACTGGGTCTTCGTCCTATTTATGCGTAGTTCAAACTTTCCTCCCGCTTCGTTGAGCTCACTTAGAGTCGTCTCTATTTCGTTGGAATTTCTTGAAAAGGTGACAATGCCATCAGCGAAACAAAGATTTGACGGGAAATTCCCACAAATGCGTATGGTATTCTCGTCCCCTTCATTATCCACTGCAGTGTGGCGGTATACAGCATTTGATATATGGTGTTGCCTTGTCCAACCACTCTTTCTGTCAGTGTCGCAAGAGGTCGATGCAAAAGCTATATTTTCATGGTAGAGTTTCGATAAAAGTCAGATCGACTTCTAATGTAGGGCGTTTCCAGTCCTCAACCGACTAGCTACCCTATCAGTGCCAGCATATCAGCGTTCGTTGAAGTGTTGCTTTTTCGTAGCATGTTGATACAGGTTCCGCAGTATTTTCACAAACTGCGCAGCCTGTAGTTAATAAAAGAATTAAATGAGTTCAAAGTTGAAACCAAAATATTTACACCTATTGCTGAAAACTAAGGAGAGAGCAGTAAATTTTGATGTTATACAAGGTAAAAACAACTATGACTGAATTGAATGAATCGGTATGGGCCTGTTTCAGATCGCTTTTCAACTGGCCTGAAGCTCGCACGTTAGCTGTTCAGCAATTCGAGAACAGTCGCAGGAATATGCACCCGATCACGGCCAGCATCATTGCCAAGATGCTCAACTAAGGACATGACATTCCCCGATTTTCAAATTATTACTGTTTATTACACCTGTTGATTATTATCAATATTTTCATTATAATTTTTTCAACACTTTCTTTTTGAAGTGCAGTCGCTTCTTTTCTTAGATGAGAGAGGGGAAGGTGCGGAAACAATATCCGAATAAAGGTTTTATAACAACATCTCTTTGGCTAAAGATGTAAGAAAATCGATTATAATAGGCTCTGCTGACGGTTATATTCTCTAATGCTGAGATATTTGCAAAACTCGAGAACGCAAGTGTCTGCGGTGGGGAACGAACGCGCTATTGCCTTTTCCGGGAGTAATGCGTTCACCACCACACCATGCGGACCCTTCGTTTCACCTGTCTCTCAGCTAGTTCTATCATTCTTTTTTCATCCGCAATTACCCGTCAGCGGGATTGATCTGGGGAGCCCAAGTCGGCATTGAACCCAGTTAAATGAAGAAGCATTGAAGGGAATATTTGTGAACAAAGAATAATAATAACACATCGCGTTTGCTCAACAAGAATACGAAGAATTACTTGATCAATGCCGAGGTTAATAGAAAGTCGGTCGTGGAAGTTACTTCAAGATGTGACAATAGTGTCCTCAACGCACTGACATCAAGCTATATGGAAAAAATCGGTGTTCTACACATTGGAACTCGCGGATTACTGTCCGAGTTTATCATGACGACCAAGACCACTCATGGTAACTCGCAATATCAGAAACCACTCTCTCAACGCTGGGCGTGAAAGTCCCCCCAATTGAGAGTACCATAATGAGATAGGCTATATCACGGCATATCGAAAGTTTTGCCTAACCGATATTGCTGCTGTCCTAACCAAACCGCCGCCTCCGCGCAACATTCCATTTCTCGCGGAAGGAGGGAAAGCCGTTTTGTTCAAGGATCGAAGTCCCAAAACTACCATAAATTGAAGTTTACTCGCATCATCGGTCAGCTTTTGGAGAGATGCTGCCACTGGGAACATAGATGAGTACTACAGGCTCCACAGTAGTACTACGAAAGAGACAGAGTCTAGAAATTACAAAAAGGCGTCTATCCTCAAAAACACTCGAGCTGGTACTCCAGCGCGAGTTTTTCACACGAGCTGCTGGCAACCGCCAACTAATGCCGGATTGAAGAAAGAAAAGCAGCAGTTATGGTCGAAGCTGCAGAAGCTGCGAAAGACATTCGCAGCACCCACCGGAACATGGCCATCGAAAAAACCATGATAATTGCGCCCATATGCCTTCATTTATCAAATCCCGGGACCCAATTTCTTTTAACGTCAGCGATAGATAATTCAGTTTTCGTAATGAGCAGACGCGAAGTTCTTATCGCACTATTTATTCACAGTAGCTGACATTTCAGTGGGTTCGTCTTCTTCACACTTAGCAAAACACTTAAATAACCTTCCTCGACTGTTCTTTAGACAGCAATAACCCAGCGATGACGTGGACCAAAATCCTTAACCAATATCGCGCGATGAGATATCGCTCCAACTTCAGAGAGGTGCCAAAATGTGGTATGCGGGAACTACACAATCAAGAAAACATGACTACCCGCTAGTGATAAGGATGGAGAGTTTGTAGTAATTCCTTACCTGTTAGTTGTTGATATAACGAAAGAGCATTTTGAAGATACTTCCCATTTTCACCTATCATCTGAGAAAGAATTTAAAACCCAATACCAAAAATTAAACAACGAATGGGCTAAAACGGCAAAAGCAGCTGGGCTAAAACTATCAATTACCTCTTAACTCAAAATTGATTTACCAAAATTTCCCGTCTTATACTTGCTTATCAAAACTCATAAGTTCGTATTCAGTGATAATATTGTGTCTATCGATCTTTCGTTATTCAAGGTCAGATCTATCATTAGCTGTGTAGACGGGTCGACGGATAGAATAGAATAACGCGGATTTTAACCCTAATACTTACCCAGTTGTTAAACCACATTCTAACCCATCTAATGAACACCCAAATGTTCCTGGATCGTGTAAATAACGAGCACCATAACAGTGCGTACGTGATACAGTTCTTTGACGTTACCGTCCTTTGTACAAACTCGTCGAATATCTCCGCTATGCAAGACAAGGTGGGTCGGACACGCAATGCGTATGAATGATAACCGATGGACAAGGACCGTTAGTAACTGGATTCCTTGGGATGTCAAACGTACTGCAGGAAGACCACCGACCCGATGGTCATAGTTCTTCACGAAGAGCGTAGAAGAAAGATATGATGCTCGACGAGTCCCTAGAGCGAGTAGAAGCCATTGGATTAATCTTGCACGCGACGGAAAAATGGAGGATTTACTAGCGCCCCCTCAAGTCACTCGACGATCAACGGGACTTCAGGTGATACAGGTAACAGATGATGCAAGCCATCTTCGAACCCCACATATATTACGAGGCAGCAGTAAACCTCTATGCTTTCTCGATTCAGCAGCTGATGACACTTTTAAAGGAGGGCCTAAATTGCTCGATTTTCAGATTGTCTGAGAAGCATTACGCATAAATGAGAGGAATGGTAATGGGATGGCGACTGGCATCAAACCTTGTCATTTATGTCTAAGGTGGATCCGTTAATAACTGATCTCCGGTCGCCGCTCTACTGTAGATGTTTATAAAAGGATAAAGGATAAAGCTCTCGACGTTGATCAATCCCTGAGGGATGCGCCATGCATTCGACTTCATTAAGCATCGTTGGAGGTGATTGAATGCATATCTGGCCTTTACAATGACTCGCGGTGGCCGGCCGATGTATCGAGCCAGTGCTGCTATCCCCCCAGACAAGTCTGGTACCAATTTGCCGACGCTAGAGTGATGGAAGGCTTGGTGGGCCATGGGCGCATTTCAAGTGCGCGCCGCAGTGGCGCCTCCAACCACTGCGCCACACGCGCCCTGTAGATGTTTATATGGTTGCTTTATGCTTTGCTCCACAGAAGAGAGATGAACAACCGCGTTAAGTTGTTGAATGCACAGTCAAAATACACAAAGTTTATTTAACAGAAACCGAAATGAAACTGGCTTCCTTTCTGAACGGTCAAATTAACCTGTTCGAAAACGGCTACACCACGAACTGGTATCGAAAGTCAAGTAGTAAAAACTTGGCGCGGCAAATAGCCATTTTTAATGGCTACGAAACCGTAGCTCGGGATAGGTGTAGAGGAAATCACAGGCCCTCCAGCGATAACTCTAGCAGCAATAAGGTCCCGTTTATCCTATCCTACTGGTTCATTACCTCTTCTCTAACCCCTCACTTTCAACAGTCACGAGTGTGTGCACGAGAAGACAGCAGAAGGAAGAGTCCCTGAAATTGGCGTGGCAAATAGCCATTTTCAGTGCCTACGAAACTGTAGGTATTAGGGGTTACTTGTGGAAGAAAACTGAGGCTCCCAAACGATAATTCCAACAATAGTAAGGTTCCGCTTATCCTGCTTACTTTTCCAATGAAATAATTGCAGCTACAAAACGTTGCTTAAGAATGGCCGGTCTACAGAATTCAATAACAGTGGTAGAAATACCACCGGAAACTCCAAGATACCGGCTGATTCGTAACCGCCTATATGACCGTCTGTGTTCAGCGAAGAATTGCATAATGTGTCCTAACGATAGGAACAGTGACTGCAGGAGTTCGTGTATTGCTTATCTGACATCTTGTGAAGCGTGCTGGGACGAATACATTAGCGAAGCAAGCAGACCACTTTGGGTTCCTTTAAAAGTACACCTAGTCGGCAAACTCTACCGAATACTACACTAGAGGCTCACAGGACACTGAGACATAATGGGGAATGTTTCGAAGTAGAAGTTACTATCTTCGCACAGGAATCCAAAACACCAACGCTTAATACTCTCGATGCATTCTGGATAAATTCCATGAATCCGAAAAAGAACCGCAGGGAGAAATGCCTCGTAATCTCAAACATTATTTAAGGTTTATATTTCAATATTAAAGGTACATTACGCCTCCTTGTGAACACTGTGCGGTTGGTCACCAGGTGATATACTCAGAGGAAGACTTGTAGAAAGCAGTGAGCGTGCGAAGAAGCTCTTTTGTTTTGAATACGATTGAAATCTCCGTTTGGTATGTTTTGTGTTTTGTTATGGAAGTGTTAAGCTGGCTAGATTGCAGTCTTGCGGGGATATCAGTTATCGTTGTTCTTAATTCTTGTTGATTACGAAAAAGCCTTCGATATCATTGACAGGATGTTCGTTCTGATGGCATTACTCATCCTGATTGTGGAAACGTAATATCATATAAGAGCTGATGCTTATTAAAGCTAGACGAGGACGTAAATCTCATACACTGTTGTTCTACCAACTCCACATCCTTCCAGGACAACACCTAAACTAATCAACGTCGTAATATGGTGGCGAAGCTGTCAAGGAATTAGGATCGCAATGTCGAACGGTCATGAGAGTTGGTGGAATTTTCTAGATGACGTCACATTTCTGGTACCACACACATGCTTAAAGAGTTCGATGAAGCAAGGAAGAATGTCGGACGGGATGCGTCATAAGAATTGATTTAGTTGGTGACAAAGTCCTTATGATAGTGAGAACCATTCGAAATTTGTGGTGGTCCCGTTAGTTGGTCATTGCGATTGTAGTTATCTACTTAGTTCTAACCTTAATATAGTCGTTAAGATATGCTTTAGACAAAAAAAAGCTCTCGGCGTTGATCAATCCTTGAGGGATGCGCCTTGCATTCGACTTCATTAAGTAACGTTGGAAGCGATTGAATGCATATATGGCCTCTACAATGACTCGCGGTAGCCTGCCGATGTATCGAGCCAGTGCTGCTATCCTTCCAGACAAGTCTGGTACCAATTTGCCGACTCCAGAAGGATGAAAGGCTTGGTGGGCCATGGGCACGGAGATCGATTCCACGTGTGTGTCGCAGTGGTGCCTCCAACCACTTATGAAATCCGAGATTCTTGCTAAACGTTGTACCACGTTGGAGAGCACTTAGAAGATTCTGTCTCTGATTGTTTTACAATGATTTATTGTGTGAGTGATGGAATTCTATTGTAAGGATATGAGTATCTATAGCATACACTTCCATTACTGCTCTTGCTGCTATGCGACTCAAAATTGAGTTTTCGAACAAATTTCTTCCACTCACGCCCATTAGGAAGTACGCCAGTTAAATCACATTCATGTACAATCTACACAAAGGGACTTCGTTAAACAATGAGATGGAGATTTTTGCATTCACCTCAACTAAAAAATAAGATCTTAACTGGATATCAATGCTTAAGTTTTACTACTTGTTTTCCTAAGTAGTAATAGGGACAACAGACTTTTCATATTGACACCGCATTAATTCTAAACCTTTTTGCGCACTTCCCAGTTATCCCTCTTACTACTTCAAATTCCCTCTATACAGAAAATTACGACAGCAGAAACTGTAAAACACTCTATGTAAATTCGTCGTTTTCTCCCTTAGCAGTCGCGAAGTTGTTAAACAGCATACGTTTACTTCCATACAATAACACACATACAACACAATCGTAGCTGACGACTCATCAACCATATGCGACTCTGAGAGGCTGTTCTTCCTCGGTGGAAGACAGGTGAAAAAAGCGGTTCTGAAGAAGGCGATTCTGCCGAAACATCAGCTACGGTTGTGTTGTATGTGTGTTAAACGACGAATTCATAATCCAATGCTGAGGTTAATAGAAAGTCGATCCTGGGTACTCTACATAAACAAAACCATGCTGAGATATTCGCAAAACTTGGAACCTCGGTCCAGATCGAACCACGATTTCCATTTTCGGGTGATTGCTGATGGCAGCATTAGATAGGAAACTAGCTGAGAGAAACGTAGATCAAGCGCCCCTGTGGTGCAGTGTGTAACGCGCGAGCACTGGAAAGAGATCGTGATTCGACCTGGCCTGGGGTCCAACTTTTGCGAATATCTTAGCATCGTTGTGGTTGCAATTCATATCACACCCTGCTGTGAAAAATTACGGTAGGCAGAAAATAGTAGGTTAACACTTTATATAGTCAGTTATCGCCTCATGTTCTTAAATAAAGCCATAAACAGGTATTAAAGAGCTGTTGAGATGCGTGTATAGCGCAGTGGTCGGAGGCGCCCTACAATATACACTGGATCAGTCCCCGCTCCCAAGGCTCACCGAGTTCGCCGTCCTTCCGGAGTAGGCAAATCGACCTGTCTGAGTGGGTAGCAGCACTGGTTTGATACATCGGCAGGCCACCAGGAGTCATTTTAACGGCTAGATATGCATTCAGTAACCTCCAACGACGCTACGAATGGAGTAAAATGCATTGCGCATTCTTTACAGATTGATCAGCATCGAGAACTGTATTTTTTTAAGAGTCGTCGAACTATTCTCAAAATACAAAAATCAGCAAATCGATCTTTAATTCTCGATTCATCAGCTTTCGAAAGAGGTACATGCAGTTTTTTGAAAGATCCTACAGGTTATAGAGTACAGCAAAGTTTTATGCGTCGATGATATCGTTTCATAAGAGCGGAGGGACGAGAGGCTTTGTGAGCCCAGTGGGTGGGGCTCGACCCCATCCCAGGATGCCCCTGACCATTGCGCCAGACGCCCCTATTTCGCGTTATTTGTTATTACTTACTGTTACCTGCTATTATTACTGTAAACAAAAGACAAGACTAAAGAAGTTCTACAACCATGGTATGTAAAAAGATCTGATCGGAACAAGCACTTGGTCTTAATATTTGACGTCTATGGTGCGTGTCATCTGCAGCGTGTTTTGAAGTAACTACTTTGTTATTACCGTGTTCTTAAAGTTTCGAACATTTTCAAAATTCTGTTTACATCCATCACATTATTTGTAGCATTTGTTGGCTTCGTCTCTTCTGTCTGTGTTCTTTTTGCCTATGTTGCCTATGATTGCCATCATTTCCTTGGAAAATAGATGAATGAATGTTGCATGACTTTTAGGATTTAGTTTAATCTGGATATATCCGAACGTGCCTGACCTAAGCGATGAACGGTGCTGGGAAAACAACACAGGTGGTTTTTTCTTCCGTATTTTGGATTTCCACTAACTTAGCTGTTTTATGGTGTTTGGCGCTGTGATTTACCAAAATCTATAAAACAAAGCTGAAGAAAAAGGTCCTCGTTTGACTTTTCATCTTTTCATTTGTAGCGTTTCATCAACGGTGCTCTTCTTTTCTAGTTATGTGGCTCGTTTGGTATTACCAGAAAGTCCTGTATTGGAGCAGTATCAGCGGAACATCTTCCATCGATGATCTTAGGGGCGCATGTAGCACAGTGGTTGGAGATGCTCTGCAATACATATGGGATCGACCCCCGCTCAACAAGCCCTCTATCCCTCCGGAGTCGGTAGATTGGTAACAGACTTGTCTGGGAGGATAGCAATACTGGCTTGATACATCGGTAGGCCACTGCGAACCATTTGTAAAGACCAGATTTGCATTCAGTCACCAGCTACGCTCAATGAAGGTCCTATTTCGCGTTATTTATTATTACTTACCGTTACCTACCATTATTACTGTAAACAAAACACAAGACTAAAGAAGTTCTACAACCACGGTATGTAAAAAGATCTGATTGGAACAAGCATTTGGTCTTAATATTTCCTAAGTGTTCTAAGTGTTCTAATGTCCTAAGAATCCTTGACGCATCAAAAAGATCTTATAATTGAAATAAATCACTTTAAAGAGCTAGTATAGTTTAAAGGTTATATACAACTTTCATGGGCACGTGTGGTTTGAGGCGCCCTGTGACGCACACATGGGATCCATCCATGCGCTTTTGGCCCACGACGCCTTTCATCCCTCCGGGGTCAGCAGTTTGGTAGCAGACTTGTCTGAGAGGATAGCAGCACTGGCTCGACACATTGGTTAGGCCATCGTGAGTCATTGTAAAGGCCAAATGGGCATTCAATCACATCCAACGATGCTACGAATGGAGTCGAATGCATGGCGCATCCTTCAGGGATTGGTCAACATCGAGAGCTTTATTCCTTTTTGTCTTTTATTCATGTCTTACAAAAACGTCATTGTAATTTCCTTTGTCCCAGCGTCAATTCGCTTCTGTTCTTTTTAGGAATCTCCATCAGACAGTGATGATGACTTGTATACAAAGAGCATCGACTTAAGGAAACTTAGAGCTACTTTCAACGATTGTAGTAGATTATCAGATGTTGCTTCCAGTGACAGTATCGAGCGAACAGGCGGGTCAAACAAATGTTTTCTCATTTTCATACTTCAATGAGACTGCCTTCCAAACCTAATGTTTATAGAATCTACACCGAGCCCGGATATAGTGATAATTGATGACGAGGATTTGAAGCCCAAAAATACACTAACGGTATTAAATCGCTTCCCATTTCTCTTATACTTTAGGGTGCTCATATTCTTGGAATTAAAGCTGGTGCATAGATCATCTTATCAGTATCGATTGTCTATTTTGTAGTCTTCCAGAAATTCAAGGAAAGACGAGAGAGACGCTTGAAGTTTGTGGAACAGGAGATAATGCCAGGTGAAACATATCTTGATTGTGAAATTCCTTTAACTTTCATGTTACCTTTGAGTAGGAAAAAATTACCTTTGCATCAAGAAATAATAGTGTTGGACCCACCTACTGACATGGTTCTTCGTAATAAGAAGGTCATAGCTACTCCTAAGAAGAATAATCCTGAGACGGTTTTATTAGAAGAAGCTAATTTGTGAGTTGTTTCTTTTCCGGTCTACCACTACCTTAGACATGCTTTTTTTCTTTGTGATCTCCAAATTGTTTTTATTCTCTAGGCAAGAATGTCCTAAAGATGTTTCCGATGAAGCAGCACCGTTAACAAGAGGACAGAAATCGCTTGGCGGGGATTCGCATGAAGCAGATCCCATAACGCATGGTAAAGAAGTTGATCTTTTCGTAACAGTTCGTTTGGATCCAAAAACTCTAAAGCCAGGGCGTTTTATGACGATACGTCAGGTACGTGGCTGTCTACATACTCTGCTCTTATGCTTATTTGCTATCAATTAGATTTCGTTCTCCTTTACGTTGGAGTTGTAACTCTTCCACTTACAGCACTGTTGTTTGTTCTAGAAGTAAGAGACAGATACTATATCTTTTGAGCAAATTGTTAAATACATAAACATATATGGTGTGAACAATGCTGAAGAGCACCTATTGCGCAGTGGTCATAGGCGCCTGATTCGACAAATTGGTACCAGACTTTTCTGGTACCTCCAAGTGATGCTTAATGAGGTCGAATGCATGGCACATCTCTCATGTATTGATCGATCAACGCCAAGAACTTTATTCTTGTTTTTATTTATGCAAATATTCAAACATTCACTTTGATTTCATGTTTATCATGGGTTTCCCATACCCACGACTTTTACCGTACGGCAAACATGATATAAATCTATTGTCCTCTTTTTTTATTACAATCGCGAGGTTGTTATTCAGCATACTTTTACTTCCTTACAAATATAACATTTGGAACATAACGATAGCTGACGTTACCGCAGTATCACCTTCAGAGCCTGGAAGGGTACACTAATATGTAATTTACTAGGTCAAATGTTTCAACAACGTAAACGGTAAGACGGAAATCTGAACAATAGACGATAACCGGCTGGTCGAAAAACCCACCGTTTTTTATCTGCCTTCCACCGAGGAAGAGCAGCCGCTTAGAGTCGCATATAGTTGATTGTTGCACCACCCCACATCAAAAATCAATTCTGAGATACGGGGCTAGATCACGTGTTATCTCAGGGTATTCTTATGTGCTATTCATTCTCGGGTTTTTGGAATTTATCCAAAAAGCCTTGAAGAATTTGCGCATTGGTGTTTTAGTCTCTCGTGCGAGGATAGCGATTTTTGCATCAAAATCCTCTTCGCTGTTTTTGTATCCTATGCGTACCTAGCGGCGTGCCTTGTTTTGATTTTCGTTTACCATTTCTTTTATGCGGAAACACAAAGGTCTGCCTGTTTCGCCAATATATTCATCTCCGCAATTATTACAAGAAATGTATATGACTATATGACCTAAATAGCCTTTTATGTGAACCACCAAATTGCTTAATTTGCCCTTACAGCAGGGACGGTGACTGCATAAGTTTAGGTATGATATACTTGATCTCTTGTAGTACTTGAGTAGACGAATATATCGGCTAAACGGGCAGACCTTTATGTATCCGCGTAAAAGAACACCTAGATGGCAAACGAAAAGCAAGGCAAGGTACACCACTAGATGCGCAAAGGATACAAAAGCATAGCGGAGACGATTTTGATGTAGAAGTCGCCGTCGTCTCACGGGAGACTGAAACACCATTGCGCAAATTTCTCGAGGCTTTTTGGATAATTTCCAAAAATCCGTGAATGAATAGCAGGGAAGAATGCCCTGAGATAACACAGATCTAGCCCCGTATCTCAGAATTGATTTTTTGATGTGGGGTGGTGCAGTAGTCCACCATATGACACTCTAAGCGGCTGTTCTTCCTCCGTAGAAGGCAGATAAAAAACGGTGTGTGTTTCGAGAAGCCAGTGATCGTGTAGTTATTGTTCAGATTTTCATCTTTCTGTTTGCGTTGTTAAAGCGTTTGACCTAGTAAATTACATATTAGTGTACCTTTCCAGGCTCTGAAGGCAGTACTGCCTGAACGTCAGCTACCGTTGTGTTCTATGTGTTATATCTGTAAGGAAGTAAAAGTATGCTGAATAACAACCTCGCGATTGCTGTAAAAAAGGTGGGAACTGTTAAATATGATATAGTTTAGGACGAGCGTTTTGATTCACTGCGTCCTATATTCGCCGAGGAGTTGAAGTGTAATAAGCTTGATGTCTTAATACATGTAAACGATGTTGATGCAGGACCTGGCGATACTCCAGATTCCATGGGCCTTGATCTAAACAAGGTGTTGCAGTTTTTATAGTCCGTATAGAACCACACATAAAACTCCGTATCTCATTCTGTGTGTACCTTAATTATTTCGTGTACCAGATATGGTCCTTTTTGAAATTGTATTCTTTTACAGCTTGCTGTGGTAAAAGTGTTCTCCTTAAAGTCGCATGTTGGTCTAGAGGAGGACTTCAGTACGGATCCTAGTTTCATACCAGTGAAGTGTATTTTCGAGAAAGGAAGACCTCGCTGTGCATACATTAATTTGGTCAGCCCATTTTTTCCAATCCTACCTCATTTTTTTCCTTTCTTTAAACTTTATTAGTTTTCAGACGGAGTCCATTTACGACGCTAAAAATCGCATAAGGGCCCAGTTGAAGCTGATTGGTACGATAAGTAAATTGATTTTTGATAACGAAGTTATAAGTGATGAAGAAACACCACAGTCTATGGGCATCGAAGCGGACGATATCATAGAAGTCCACTTTTCGTTGTGATATGCCGTGATATCTAAAGGGTATCGGTTGACCTTTAGGGATTTCATGGTTGAGTCTATCTAGTTGTACGCAGGTTTCTTGTGTTTCGATCTCGTGTTTTAGGGTAATAAGTTCTTTCAGTGAATGAATTGTTTTGGTGAGTAAATTGTTTTCTATACATTTTGGACATCTTTCATTTTAGAGTGTATCGGAACTGTTTCGCGTAAAATTTCTGCTAAATATTGAATTCCGATGTAAAATGTTTGTAAAAAAAAAAGGCTGTGAATGGGGCGAGACCACCGGACCGTAGCCAGCAATGTATTGAATAAATCTTGCTGTAAACAACCTTGTGTCCGCTCATCAGGAAAACGGCGAATTTCAGTATAGTTGTAGCTATATCATAAACGAAGCTACTTGATGTTCTATTAACGTATTATCTAAAACATCGATTAATTTCCTTCCTTAGTTATCCCCCTCATAAAACGGATCTCAAATCTATTACTGTTTATGTCACCAAGTCGTATAAAGAGGTTTAAACGCCAACTAATGCGGTAGAAGTGAGGTTTTGGACGATTTCATAATTGCAAGAATAGCAGAACGTGTGTTGAAATTGTGTTCCTTTCCGTTGTAAATGTTTTTTCGAAAGAGGCTTGAAATCGTGTGAGCTATCACCCACCGAGAATACTCGTATCGAATTTTCCTAATGCAACGACGAAGTGCGTCCCAACGGTTTACCCCCTCATCGTGGCTAGGAGGTGTTCGTGGGTGTCGCGCTACGATTTACAGCGAGGGAGTTCATTCCCCCAACGGTCTCTCAAGTTGAGAAAGAGTCCGGCGTTTCCACGGGGAATCTCAGATAAAAGTAAACGAATAGCAGGATTTACCACCGTCTTGGTATCAGACTGGTCGTATGGTGGCAAATAAGCTTTTAACCACAAGGACGGCGACTGCATGTAGTGGTGACGAACTGGAGCATACTTTGGTTAGGCTGACGTCGGGACCCCTGGGAACCATAATGGCTAAACCAGTAAAACTCTAAAGCTGTGGAAATTATACTGGGGCCCGCACAACTATTGAAAATGGGCCATTCGAGTATCCAAGTAACGATAAAGTGACAAGCTGAAGTAGGACGTGAAGTTGATACTGCTCCAGACCATAATAGAGGTAAATCGGAAACGATGTAGAGTGGAAAGGAAGAATATAGAGCTACAGGAACAAAACCTGTTGGGGAAAGAGTTACATGGTGCGATAATCAAATAATAAAAATGTTTCGAGGGGAAGGCGAAACCCCACATCGAGACGAATGACAAGCGTGGACCATTGACTTAGATCATCAGCGCTGATGAAGACAAAGGCGTCGAAACGTTAGCGGAAAATAAATATGCTTATCAACCCATCAAAGAAAGAATACATAATTAAAATGTTAAAGAAGTAACTTAATATGCGACTACTACTGAAAATCTATTTCATTCAATGAACCAGACATGGATCAGAATTAAACACGCAATTACGGGTATAGGAGGTTCTGGGTACAACGAGACTTGAATGAATTTGTGTGAAAAAGCAAAGTCGGCGGTGAAAGGATTTGTAGCGAGTCACTGAAGGAAATGTAAGCAGGTACAGTCTACCGCATTGCGAGGAGGTTGAAGGTTTTCATAGAGAGTATCACACAGTCTGTTGTTCAAATCTAAGCTGCAGCTACAAACAGTATATCCACGGATCGAGACATATGGATGGTTTCGCCTGCAACAGTGTATTGGGCCTCGATTCGGCAGATAGGAAATGAAGACGGGTCAAACATGAATTCTGTAAGATGTAGATGGGCCCAAGGACTTTGCTCACTTTCTGTGATGCACCGTTTGATTTACTCCACCTGCTAAATGTTGGAAAGATAGTGCGGAAGTGTACAAATATACAAATATGTACAAACATAGTGTACAAATAGAGTTTTTTAAAGAGACACTGTCAATGGACAATCAGTTAATGAATAACCGATCTACACAAAAGTGTACTGCCTAGTGAGGAAACTTCATTCGAGCGATACTCCTTT
Source organism: Angiostrongylus cantonensis (assembly GCA_009735665.1). NCBI lineage: Eukaryota > Metazoa > Nematoda > Chromadorea > Rhabditida > Metastrongylidae > Angiostrongylus > Angiostrongylus cantonensis. The sequence continues at coordinate 2,311,173 of MQTX01000038.1, forward strand.
CTGAAGGATTTGACGTGATGCGGCAACGAAAATTCACATCACGAGAACGAACAGCTGTGGACAATAGACTTGGATGAATCCTACTCTGAAGAAGACCAAGCCTTAGAAACAGCCGAGTAAAGTTTAAAAACAACCTTGTGTCAGTTGTGTCAGCTTAATCATTTGAGAAAATTTCGATACTTCAACTCCATCCAACCACAAATTTACTCTTCATTCATAGTCTTCTACACTCTAAAAGGATAGGTGTTCAGTAGCCAGTGATTACCACTCTGGATGCCTTATTGCGGTTTTATTTTTGGACAAAATGATGGAGACCACTTTAGATCTGTGCTTAGGCATCGGCTGTACATCTTTTCGGAGTAAATATAGTAACGATGTGAAATATAACCATAATGATGCTGAGATATTTTCAAAATTCCGGACTGCAGGTGTCTGCGGTAGGGAACGAACGCGCTATTGTCCTTTCCGAGGAGTAACACGCTCACCACCACACCATGAGAGTCCTTCGTTTCGCCTTTCGCTCAGCAGTGTTTTAGTAATAGTGACGATGTTTCAAACCTCGTGTTAGCTTATTAGTGGAGGAATACATGTAGTACTGACAGTTCGACGAAACAAAGTTAATAGAATATGGTGTAAGCTAGACTGGAGCTAGAACATCGTAATTTTTTAAAGAAAGCTCAAAAATTTGGGTTGGATAAATGCAGGTGTGCGAAAAGTGTTTTGAATAACCTTTGGAAACCACTCAATAGGCACGATGATACCGGTTAGCAAGGTTTCACAATACAATTTAATTTCTTGTTTTCTTCACCCGTAAAGAGTTTTCTTCTAATAAAAATCTCGTTTTAACGCATCTGCAGACATTCCATACCCACCAAATCTTATGAGCATGCTTGACACCTAGAGAACCTAGTTCTGATCTCAGAAAATTTTTCTCGGAAGCTTTTTCTTGTGCGAACAAATAAGCAGTGATCACAGAAAATCAGTAACAGGTTGAAGGAGAATTCGTAGATGATCTTCATCCCTAACAACCTGATACAGTCACAGCCCGCTCTTGGTGGACGGAATGCCATTATCTTGGTCGTAAAACTGATAAAGTTTCATTGGCTATCTTGGATGGAGTTATCAATTTTCGCGGATTCAATAATACTATTCCACTCTCTCTAAGGTATCCTTTCCTCCCAACGGTTTACCACCTCATGGCGTCTGGGAGCTGTTGAGGGGCTTATCCACCCAACTGGATCTCTCAGGTTGAGAAGGAGTTCACTGTTTCAATCAGGAAACCCAGCCAAGAGTAAACCATTAGCAGGATCCGCCACAGTGCTCGTATAAAGCTAGTCGCATGGTGGCAAATCTCCGTGATCCACAAGTGTGGAAACTACCCGTGGTGGCGAAGACCTAGGGCAGGCTTTGGTCAGGCTCACCTCGGGATTCCAGGGAGCCACAATAGCAGTACTCCAAAAAAGTAGAAATAAGGCTAGGCCTCGCACAACAAATGAGGACGAACCATCCAAGTATCCACATATGTTAGATATCCTCTTATCGCTTCGTTTCGGTATAAATTGGCTATTCGCTGCGGTTTATAGGTCATTCTCTACTTCCTGAAGAATACTCCATATTTTTTCAAATTACTAGCGTTTTACATATTACTCGTGTCTTGTTCCGCATGCTGTTGCCACCTAATATAACGTGGCGTCACCTCCCTTGCATCCTTAAGTGCTTAGTAAAAGCTACATTATGTCATTGTTTCGCAGCTGATTGTTACCCCAAAATTTTCTTACATCACCTGTATCACCTGTAGTCCCGTTGATCGTCGAGTGACTCGAGCGGGCGCCAGTAAATCCTCCATTTTTCCCTATCGCGGGCAAGAGTAGCCCAATGGGTTCTCCTCGCTTTAGGGACTCGTCGAGCATCATATCTTTCTTCTAGGCTTTTCGTGAAGAACTCTGACCATCGGGTCGGTGGTCTTCCTACAGTACGTTTGACATCCCGAGGAATCCAGTCACTAACGGCTCTTGTCTATCCGTTGTCATTCATATGCATTACGTCTCCGGCCCACCTTATCTTCGAGTGTTTGGCGTATAGAGCGGCATCTTTGATTTTCGATCGTTGACGTAGATCGGAGCTTCGGATCCCATCCCTTACTTGTGCGAAACGGGATACTCCTAGCATCGTCCTTTCGACCGAGCGTTCGATAACGCTGAGTGATCTTTCATCCTGCTTACGTAGCGACCAAGTTTCTGACGCATACGTTAGGGCAGGAAGAACCGTTGAGTCGAAAAGGTGGGCACGGAGTCGAGTGTTCTTTGTCCTCTTCACTACATCCTCGATGCTCTTGAAAGCTCCCCAAGCCGCTCGTTTCCTTCTGCACAGCTCTGGAGCTCAGTCGTCCACCATATTGATTTCCCAACCTAGATAGACATAACTGGGGCATTCGGAGATAATTGTTCCGTTGAGCGTGAATGGGGCAAACGAAACCAATCCGTTCTTCATGAACATCGTTTTCTTGAGATTTAGTCGAAGACCAATACCCTCTCATAACCTTTTGAGCTCTGAAAGCCGTGGCTAGGTATACCCAAGGGCAGCCTGGTAGTCTCTCCCTGAGTGAGCATGGAGCTTATTTGTTGGAGGCCTCCCATATACTTCCCTGTCACTTGATTGCAGGCTTTTGGCCGAATTGACTGGAATATAGAGTAGTAGTTGGTTGGATTTTTTCTTTGTCCGCTAACTGCAGGTGGATTGCTCGACTTTGTATGACTTCGCCACGCGGGAGTTTTTTCGTAGACCGTGTACAACGTCGAGTTTGGGTTAAAACAGTTTACAGCAATAACAATAAAATACAATAATAGCAATATGACGATATCTTGTTAGGTGAACGGATACGTGCCAAGCACTTGAGCGAGGCACGAAAGCACTGGGATGCGCGGATGCTGAGGCACTGGGAATGCAGACATACACACGGTACCGGAATAATGCTCCTTATATTCCTTCTGTAGTGAGTGGGGTCTTTATAGAGGAAACCAGAGACAGTGCTCAGAGAGAGGTTCCAGGAGCTTCTCAGCTAGGACAATCTTAAAGAGCTATATTCACAAAAAGTTCATGAAATCTATGCAGTATGTAATATACAGAAATCACATGTGGAAGCGGAAAATTCATTTGAAAGGCGACACAAAGGCTTATACAAAAAGTTCATGTGAAAGCCATGAAATAGCTTTTACTGAAAGTGCATTTGGAAGCGGTAGATGCTGGAAAGTACATTCAGCTGACAGATGCTCATTCAGTGTCCAAACTTTCGGACAAAGAAGAACGAGAAATTACAGATTCCCTTCCCACCAAATTTCGAGGCAGGTGCATGAGGCAATCACAAAGAAACAATCTGTGGAATGTGCAAGACAATTAGATGTATGACGATTACGAGCAAACAGCTAATATACAAGACATAAGACAATATAGGAATAGGAATTATTCAGGGAATATAACTCTAATGATGCTGCGATATTTGCAAAATGGGGAGCTCACATCGGCAACGAACCCACTTAAGTTGCGTTACTTCAGAGAATAATTACTGCAGTGGTGCCGAAACATTTGCAAAGCCTGAACTCCAAGCCAGATTCGAACGTGGATTACCCCGTCCGGGGCTCACGTCTTACCCGCTACACCACTGACGCCTTTGCTTTGTCTTTCTCGCAGCCAGTTTCCTACTTTAAGGTCCCATCACCAATCACCCGTCAACGGGAATGATCTGGGAGCACAAAGGGGAGGGAATAGGCGTCTCAGAGATGAGCACTCAAAAATGCTCAGCATCTTCTCCACTGAGAGAGAAAGAGAGAGAGAGAGAAGGTAACGTAGTCCTTCATACACGAAGGCTTATATCGACTGCTTGAAGCAGTAGGGGCCATAGAAGCAGCCCTACAAAAGCTAAACGAGGTACTACAGGAGTACGACATAAGGTTTTTTGAATTAGATGCAAAGATGGAAAACGAAAAAGTAGACTACGAAACATATATTACGCTATAACTCTCAAGAGTCGTATAAAGGCCTTTGAGGCTCAAGCAAACAAATCGCAGCAAATACGAAACATTTCAGTACCAACGAGAATTCATAAAGGTTGGACGACGGCTTCGTCGTAACTCGCGCTATTCAGAGGAACTGGAATATCATCATGAAAATGTACATTAGTTGCAACGAAATGTGCTAGCAATACCGAGAAATGGCACAAAAGTGGCCTACGCTCGCTGTGTAGGTGCTGTACTCACGCTCTCTAGTAATCCTCGAATTATCATAGACGAGTTTTCTGAGGATTTAAATATTGAAATTCACGTTTTCGACATTCAGTCACCTTCTGGTGCGGACTCTGCTAGGAGGAGAGTGTCATCAACCTCAATTCAAGTCTTGTCGCATTTGTATATGCTAATCATTTTCAACTCAACATTGGTGCTAGCCCTCTACCCGAAGAACCGAAATCGTTCCAAGATTTCGTCGTTATCAAGGGAGGTAATGATTATGTTCCCAAAACGTGTCTCTGGTATAGCCGAGAACCAACAGGTCACACGACCTCATATTATTCCAAAGAATAATAATGAAAGCGGTGTCACTGAAATGCTGTCCGTAGCTCGGGAGCCTGAAATGGCTACCAGCATAAATATTCACAGTCTCATCAGAATCTTTCCCATCGTTCTCCCGTGGACGATCGTCCTATGCACTATATGGCCAGCTTCCGCAATTATTCGCCAAGCACACGCCATTCTCTCAAAACAAACCAGCCAGACATCGTAAATAGTTCCCGTAAAAGGTTCTGCCCAGAAGTTTCAGAGTCATCAACATGACGATGGCAACAGCGCTGAAAACGACGACGCTCTGTGCTTGGCAATATACCAACCAACCAACCGACTTTCTCGCACAGTCTTTGCCGTATTCTCGTTCAGAAGAGCCAAGAGTCCTTCACCACAAACATTGAGGAAGGCTCGAAGCATCAACCGTGTCCCATGGGAAGAGGGATCCAGCAGTATTAAATACTACGGTACCAAATAATATTGATGGACTTATCGCAGAACCAACGAAGCTTTTATCCTTTGAGAGCACAGAACTGAAATGGTCCAGTGATAATGAAGAAGAGAGTTTTCACATGGAAAAACTTGATATTTGGAACCTCGAAAACGATATGATTTCTGATGAGTGCAGTCCCATTAGTCGCACTCTGCTGAGTCTTGTCATGGAAGAGGATATACCTGATCTCATAGAAGCCATGGACGAAAACCCACCAACGAATTCGAACGCAATCAAATTTCGGCTATCTTCTCAATCTTGCATTCTCTTGAAACGAGAATAGAACGTAGAAAGGTTAGATCTCATCGGTCTGCTTTGTGGAGACAAGACCGAAATTTTGCACATATTTGGATGAAATGTCTGCAAAAATTAATAATGAATTGGTAGAAAGCGCTATTATGGAGATACCACAGTATTATCGCAGCCGAGGAGGAGACGTACAGGAAGAATTTAGCATGAACTCCTATCTATCATATTCACAAGAAAATCCACGTGAAGCAATTAGTAGTCTCTCCTGACAGGGCAAAATACGGGCCCGTAAGCCTGTTTGCACCAGTAGAGCTCGGGGAAATTTCTCGCTCCTGTGAAGAAAATGGAGACAGTGAATTCGAGGTGAGCGACTAAGATCCACTTATGTAAACTAACCGATGCCGATTTGTTCACAAATTCGACCAAATTGTCTTCTAAAATCAAGCCAATGGAAAACCACAATCCAACCAAAACCTAAAACCAAAATCCGTAACCTACAGCTTACCAATGGGTGGTTCATCTACTCATTCCATTCATTGCGTCCCTATTTAGCACTGCGCTCGTTATTTTGTTATGTTCTGATCCTGTTTGTTCATTGTTCTGATCCTAGCACAAAACATCCGGTTCCAAGTTGCACTTCATGGAATGCACCTATTCCACAGGATTTTTTGCACCTCCTTATCTCGACCAAGCATACCATTTGCTTTCTACACATATAACTTCTCTTCTTTACTATTGTATTCTGTCTCTACATGCTCGACGACTCCCTAGAGTGAACACAACCCATTGGGTAGCTCTTCCACGCGACAGGGAAAAATAGATCTACTGGCGTCCGCTCGAGTCACTCGACGATCAATGGGACTACAGATGATACAGGTGATACCTTTTCTTACTGACTATCGTATTCTGTGTGTCTACTTATGGTCCACAGTCAAGTCAATTCATCCCGCGGGCACCGTCGCTATACTACCTTTGTTTATGTCTTTGTCTCGGTCACATCGCTGCTTAGAACTTTACATCATGATCTCATTATCATCATTTCGCTATTACTGCTATACATACGGCTTAATTGCTCAAGTTTGAGATCTAGTTTTCACGATGGCAATCGAAGAGACCCGCATGAGAGGAAATATCACACAAACGAGCAACCTCACTATGTCTTCCCTCTATCTCGCCCGGACATTTCACTTGTTTGCACAAGGCCAATATATAAGTCTTTAAAAAGCAGATATCACATCATCTTTACCACTTTTAGAATATCACGAGGTACAAGATCTTTTCATCGATCGATCGACTTCACCAGTATCCATCAGCTAGGAAGTGAAGTCTCATGTTTTTCCATTGATTTGAGGATTAGTCATAAAACGACTCACTAGGTGGTCCAACATGGTTTATTATGTACCGGATAAGGCGACAAGAGAAAAAAGAACCAGAAGACAGACTAAAACAACATCCATCATATAGAAACGTAGCAAAAAAAAAAAACGGATGGCACACAGTCAATGACGAATAGGCGCCTACAAGCCAAGAAGCGAAGTAAAGAAAAAAGTTAGTATGTATCTAGTTAACTGAATTACCATGCTACTTACTACAACGGTAAAGTGTTGGTGAACCCGGTCAAACTGGGACGGATAGAACGCCTTTCCTAACAGGTATATGTCTATGTTTGATTGTCCAGTGCTACTATTTACCCTATTAGAGTGCTACTACATTTCCCAATAGCCCCGTATGAACTGCAGGGAGAGGAATGCTTACAAAAGTAGAAATGATACGCTATAGTCAAAGACATTAATCACCATGTGGGAGTGAATAGAGGGAATTTTTTTTTTGGAATTTTCCCAAGAAATACACGGTAAGGGCACCCGTAACAGTCAACTACCAGAAGCAAAATATACAAAGAAGAGATACTACAGTACTACTTAACTACCCACTGTAAAAGAAGATGGCAGGAAAACCAGGAGGAAACGATACATTTCAGCTAGCTAGGGCTATAAACAAGTCTTTTTTTTAAAAAAAAAAAAACAATACCGTTGAACTGATTGGGAGCCCGTAGTAAAAGCGTTGAGCCATGAAATGGTAAGTTTTAAGAAAAACAGTTGGAATTTGAAGGATAAAGGACGATCTATGACAGTAGTAGAAGAGAAGCAAGGTCGATAAAAAAAAAAGTCGACAAAAGACAGAGCATTGTACACAAATTTTTTTTGGCATCTTCGAGAGTAAAAAAAATGGATTAAAGTAAGCAAGCGAAAATTTGGTTATCATTCCAGATCACAAAGGTCCATCGGCACAGCTGTTGATGCACTGACTGCCATATCTTGATTTCGTTCAAAATCCGATATACGTGACTTCAGCACAGACAACTTCGAATGCAAATCTGTATATCGCTGTCGAGTCTGAAAAATATATTAAAGATTTTTAACGTTTACCGCCCCACATCGCAGGGGGTAGCACCCAGACTGTGAGGTACAGGGCATGGGTTTTTTGCTGGTTGAGCAATTGTGGACCCATAAAAAGTCGCTATCAACAAAGGTGAAGCATTCTTCAGGTCGTCGCCACCATTTGCGAATCCGAGTAACACTTTCCACGTTGCAACTACTTTCATACCAGCACGGCGACGATTCCTGGTATTAGTTTACACCTAGGTGGACTTGCAGATGGAAACGTTGAACTCCTTTAGAGCTTTGGTAGCGCCAAGTGGAATATCTCTAGTTCGCTGTCGCACTGAATCGAACCGTTTGGAGCGGACCACCGCTACAATCATGTGTAACAATGGGGGAGGACTTATCATGCATGGCAGTTGCTGACCTATTGCCGCGTAGTAAGATCCGCTAATCTGATCTTGTGGTGAGAATTTATGCTGAACTGTTAACTTAGCTGGCACATAGCATAGCAATATTTCTAATACCGACTTCCTTTAACGTTCGGAAAGATTGATCATTATTTTCCTTAATGACTAAACTAATGGGAAAACCTCATCCATGCGGTGTTCCACTGCAGACGATTCGACTTGGTGCTATAACTAAGACTTACATTGCGACAACAACAGGCTGAACACAGTCGACTCGAATCAACGCGACTACGTACAAGTGCAAAAGTGTCGAGAGGTTAGCCGAATAAATGTTTTATCGCAACCTCGTGTTAGTGTTAGCACCATCATCCAAAAAACGCTGATTACTAAAGCCCAGATCAAAATAGAGTCGAGTTGAGAAATAAAAACTAGTAAAGTTTAGTAAGATCTAAGATATTTTGATTTGACGTTCAGAATGGTCACTATTATCGCATTATTTGTCATATACAATGTAATCGAAGAGTAATGTGTTAGAAAGTTGTCGAAAATAGCCTGCCCACAACGAAGACGTTTAGCAAAGTCCAATCTAGAATTCCGATTGCACTGATATACAGATTCTACCGAAAGTGTAAAACCTCGCACAATGTCTGCCATGACTGACCACAGTGAACGGTTCTATCACTGCTAAACAAATCAATGAAATTGTCCTAAAGCATGAAAAGAAATATTTCCTAGTTGCAGTAGGTGATAACCGTTCAGTTAACATGTGTTTAAACTGTTGAGTTTAGACGAAGTTAACAAAGTTGTTTATTTCAACAACTATGGACCATCGACTCGGATCATCTCGTCTCTGATGAAGACGAATACGTCGAAACGCTAGCCGAATAAACAACTTTCTCAATCTCGTGTAAGCTCAACAATTTGAACGCACGTTGATTATTACACTATCGAGATTAAATAAAGGTCAATTTCAAAATAACTGTTCACATAAGGTCTTCACTCCGTCAATGACTAACTGATAACAGTATGAGTGCTCGTGGAAAACCCTCAACAAACATTGGACAACGAAAGAAATAGGATGAAACATTATCGAAGATCACATATTGTGCATGCATAGAACGACATATTCAACACTACATATGTCACACCTCATCAAACTCAGCTAATCGAAGAATTCTTATACGACATTTAGCTAATCTCAGAATGCTACTACATTTTCATAAGCTAGCGGACTTCTTATGGGGATTAAAAAAACCACTAAACATAGTAGGACAACTTGTTGGTCGATGTAGTTTCGGACCAAATGTGTCCACAACTCCTCGTGGCACTCGTTACACATTAAACGAAATCCCTCCACTGATGACACTTAGAAAATATTATTTTTGAACCCCACACAAATATTAAAAAGTAGGGAAGAGAAGGACACTTCGTGAAAATGCACGAAAGCAAATTGGGGGTATAAAAATTAGTTAGTGAAACATAACATACCTTTATAAATTCAGGATCCTTTTCGAAATGAGCGAAACGTACTTGTATATTGTGCTCTACCTGAAATCACAAAAATAACTTTGACAAAAGCTGGAATTGAAACTAAGTGCTCTGTCACTGCATGGTATGATGGAGTGTAAAAAATGCTTAGGAGAACGGAATAATTAAGGCTTAAGGAAAACCTGGAATACACCATAAAAGGAAGGATAAAGCTCTAGGCGTTGATAAATCTACGAGGGATACGCCATGCGTTCGACTTCATTAAGCATCGTTGAAGAAAACTGAATACATGTCTAACCTTTACAGTCACTCATGGTGGCCTACCGCTCTATCGAGCCATTGCAACTATCCTCCTAGACAAATCTGGCACCAATTTGCAGACCTCGGAGAAATGGAGAATTTGGTAGGGATAGGGTTGGGTATCGACCCCATACACATTGCAGGGCATCTCCGACCACTGCCCTATACGCGCCCCAGAATATACCACAATACTAAAATACTACTTCGACAACGAGGCCAACGCGACGTTTTTAATACTGTTGTTGCCTTTGTTCAACGGCTGATGTTTCGGCGACTTTGACTATTTTCGACTACTTTGTCAAAATTCCTCCCAACGGCTTACCGCCTCATAGTGGCTGGGAGGTGCCCCTTGGTGTCGGACTGCAATGCACATCGGGGGATTCCAAGGTGAGGAATGCGGCTTTTCCATCAGGAAGCCTAGCTAAGACTAAACCAACACTACGATCCACCACCGTCCAGGCATCAAAGTCGCATGGTGGCAAATCTTCCCCTGATCCACAAGGGCTGCAACTGCCTGTCGTGGTGACGATATGGGGCAAACTTTGGCCAGGCTATCCTCGGGATTCCAGGAAATCGCTTAAGCAGCAAATCTCCGAAAAATAGTGATGATGCTGGGGCCCTCACAACTAGTGATGACGGGCCGTTCAAGAATCAAGTACCAAGTTGACAGAATTATGACGTAGTTTGCATAACACTGACCAATATCCACAACACATCGTGTTATAGAAATAAAGAACATCCCTACAAAGCCTGCTATTCCCGTTTATTTTTTTTCCAGTTTTTATTAATGAGAAATACCTGTCTAGTTTGCTGTTCTTTATATAAGTTAGCTACTTCTACGGGTAGCTTCCCGAGCCTGCCTCTTATTTGTTGAAAACGACTACGAATTGATTGGAAGTTGCTTGCGGCCGAATCTATATGTAGTGCAAAATCCGCAAGTGCGCAACAGTTATATAAGTAGAGAAGAAAGTTGAATGAACAGAATATTCGAGTAAATGCTAGGAGAAAAGCCAGAACGACGTTGAGAGGAAAACTCCAAAAGATTGACGACGAACTAAAAGACAACGAAACAGGTTGATTTTCTGGGACTCGAAATGCAAAGATATGCCGTCCGATTCGTCAAAATCGATGATCTATTCACTGAATCTGTCCACATTTCGAAACAAGTGCAGGGTGACCTTTGTTCCCCGGTCAACCTGTTATCCGCCATCTTAAGATGGACGCACTCACTACATATGCTCGAGATCATCCTGTAAGGAACAGCTACGTGTTATCGGCAACTGTCGTCAAATTTGCCTGCTTTCCTGGTGTCAATATGACTGGGAAAAAAAAAACATCGCTTTGGATCGTATCTGCATGATAATAAGACGCAGCCTCGTACCAATTTCATCGGCATAGAAAAAGTCTTTAAGCAAGTCAAAACTGAAATGATGGTGGAAGCTCTAAACAAAGTCTGCCTCTGTTCAACAAGGTCTTCCATGAAATATACAGCAGCTTCATCTGAATTTTATTATTCTACGGTGTAATCACCATGAATATAAACAGAAAAATCCAACAAAATGAGACAATAACAGGAAAATATTACCTCCAACGCTTTAGAACGTTATGGAAAAAAAATCGATAGCAACGTAAAGGGTCAATGGCCAGCAGCTATCAATCTGCTGACAATACTGGTCTCATGAAACCAACCTATGTCAACGAGCAAAAATCAAAGACGTCGTCTTACACGTCAATTTTTGAAGATAAGGTTGATCGTAAACTTAATACGTCAGAACGACAATCAATGGATAACAGTCGATTGCGACTGGATTCCTTGGAATGTTAAACGCACAACAGGATGGCCACTAACTCGATGGTCAGAGTTCTTTACGAAAACCGTAGAAGAAAACGATGCTCAACGAGAGCCTAGAGCGAGTAGAACCCACCGGGTTAGTTTTGCACGCGAAAGAGAGTATTGAAGATTTGCTGGTGCGAATCTCCAATACTCACTAGAATCTCCGGGCGATCAAGGGCACAACTGGTGATATAAAATCGGATACTAACCAGGAGAAATGAATTCTGGTCGACTTCGAGAAAAAAACTATGCGGAAAGAGAGGTTTATGGTTGAACCGCCTTTTGAAGAAATCGGTGCTGATGGGAAACACATCTGCCAACGCTTGTGTCATTCAAGTTCAACGAACAGGTTTCTTTGGATGTTTCCAGCTAGTCTGTGTCGGGAAGACAACATGACTACAACTAAGAGAACGAAATATTTTCAAAGACTTCGAAAACATCGGGGTTGCTGAGAATGACGAAGACAAAAAATTCGATCCATACATATCGTTTTGGTTCTAATTTTTCCAGGTCAGCTCTATTGAAAATGTTCTTGACAGTACTTTGACAGAAGCACTTCTCATAATATGAGTGGGGCCAGGATTGTGATTGCACCAACAATCAAAAACGACAGTTACGTAATATATTAATGACCTTTTAAACCATGTGGGCTAAATATTTTAAGTATACTTCAATACAAATGAATGGAATGAACTGTCAGCATTCGAGGCCCACTGAATTCCAACTGAACAACAGAAAGACCACCAACTCCATTATAAGATTTAACGAACATTCTAGAAAAAAAAACGGCACTTTCCAAATCTTTGAGTGAGCAGAACTCACTGGATAACCCTACCACGCAATAGGAGCTAAAAACTTTGTTGGTACCTACTCTAGCAACTCAAACATCGATGGGAGGCCATGTGATAAAGATGAGTGCGGCCTGTACAAAAAGCAAAATAAGACTTACCCTGGCAAAATCCTTGCGATTATCAACCGCATTCTTCAGCTGTACCTCGAGTTGACGAAATTCTTTAGCAACCTAAAATACATTTGTACGATGGATGAAAAAGGGTAGAAAATAGAAAGAAGAACGATTGTGCAAAATCACTTCATTTAAAGTCCTGTAGCATTCCAAATACTCAGGATAGTCCTGTTGGAACAATGAGAAATATTTCTCCGCCTCATGCACAGTCTTTATCTAAAGAACGAATCGTCTTAGATAGTTGTTTGAACAACTAGTTATATAATTGATGAAAAAAAATGATTGACCTCTCACCGTTGATCAATCCCTCAGAGATGCGCAATGCATTCTACTTCTTCATTAGGTATCGTATGGAAGTGAATGAATGCATATATGGCCTTTACAATGACTCGCGGTGGCCCACCGATGTATCGAGCCAATGCTGCTAACCTCCCAGACAAGTCTGATACCAATTTGCCGACTCCGGAGGGGTGGAAGGCTTGGTGGGCCATGGGAGCAGGGATCGATTCCATGGGTGTATTGCAGGGCCCCTCAGACCACTGCGCCACACACGCCCTTAGTTTAGTTATATAATTATAAAAAATAACAAGACAGCGAACCTCGCCATAGCTTTTATCCCAGTCACACGATGGCTGGGTAGGTGATGACAAACTGCAAGGTGAACTAAGACGAGAAGAAGCAGTACTGCCACCTGAGCGAGCCACCATCTTCTGCAAAATTATATTGCTAATACCGGATACTATGTTCACAAACTTAAGAGTTGCTCCCAAGGCAAGCAGAATAATAAATTCTACAAAGCGTATAGATATTGCGACTGCAACACAAACATATTTTCGAAGAGGCTTATTTTTCGAAAATTCTAGCGAGGCTGGGTGATTAACTGGGTGTATACGGTCACGGATACCTACCTATTCAAGCAAAGATATCTTACTCTTCTCAAAGTCTCCGGAGTAAACTATCTTTAATTTAGACATGGAAGATGTACTATGTGAAAACACATCTTCATTGAACGCACCTGATTTAACACCTGTGGTAAGGAAACCACTGGTCTAGTTCAATTTAATTCAAAAACATCGGAAGCAGAAGTTAGTGTGACAATAGAAACAAATGGAAACTCATTGTAACGTGTGCAACCAAAGCGGTAATAAAAAAAAGATAAGACTCGTCACCGATCAATCCGTGAGGGACGCGTTATGCATTCGACTTCATTCGATATCGTTGGGGGTGACTGAGTGCATATCTGGGCTTTATAATGACTCGCAGTGGCCTATCGATATATCCAGCTAGTGCTGCTATCCTCCCAGACAATTCTGGTACCAATTTACCGACCTCGGAGGGATGTAGGGTTTGGTGAGCCTTTGTCGCCAGCACCGATCGAGATGTAAGGGGAAGGCGCCTCCGACCACTCCGCTACACGAACCCAATCGGCAATAATCTTTAGAGAAGATAGGAAGTATTCATGTATTAAAGGTTCTGTGTGCATATTTGGGACGTGGTTTCACATAGAAAACCATATATATTGTGCAGAACGATCATAATTACACTTAGTTTTTCGCCATGCGGAGCATGCGTCGTACATGCTTCATATCGTCAGAAACTAATTGGTAAAATTCGAAATATGAACTTCGGAAAATAAAACCCTCAGTTGTAATACGAAGATCTTGCAGCACGTTTAAGCTCATAGTTTGCTACAGTTAAATAAATCTTAAAAATACAAACATGATTGTGTTGTGGGTGGTTGGTGGGATCCTCCGGTGGGCTTGCACTTTCTTGGCGCGGACGTTTTGTCTCATTTGGCTGTTGCTGTGCACTAGCAGGAACATGTGCCTTTCGTTTACTGGCAGATGATACTTCATGATGAGGACTTCGAGATGTACTGAAAAACAAAAAACCTTAGTAAACACGTTAAAATATAAATGGATAATCTGAACGATTAGATTAATTCCAAAAATACTTCAACGAACAAATAAGTAGTAAAAGATATGTGAACCGATCTACAATGTATATTATAAAATGACCAACTTAGAAGTTTGCTCTCGACATCCGTTCGGGGCTGCATTTACAGGTTTCGAAGTTTTATGCACATAACCCGAAACTGCAGATGCAGGACGAGAGTTGGGAGGTGTTGGGATGGCTGCAGAAATGATAAATTAAGGATATCACAAATAAAAGTAGTGACCCATTACCGTCTACCTTCAGGGCTAACTGTGTTACCCGAAGCTGATGAATAGGAATTGGAGGAATGACTTGGTGCTTGCATCCGTTCCATTCCACTTTTTCTCATCGGCGCAAACGTGGTGCTTTTCGTCTGAGTAGATGATAAACCTTGGGTCACACGGCGAACATAAGCCTTTTCCTCTTGGTTATACCATAACCACCGAGTGTCCACCTAAAATGAGCAGTATGTTGGTCGTTACATACGCAGACAATAGTTACGAAGATGTCACTTAATGAAAGCTTAACACTACGTATTTGAAAATACAGCTATTTCGGCTACATAACCATGTCATTGAATTGTGGTTCCTATTAAACAAACAGATTCCAAAACTTACACATGATTGTTTTGTGTTAACAAGACATTTCTACCGAAAACCGACATTTCTTGATGACTGACAAAAAAACAACCACAACTCAAACCTCAGGATAAAGTGACGGCTTCAGAGTAATTTTTGAAGAGCCGCTTCCAGATGGTTCAGAAACTTCTCCCACAATGTCTTCCACACGACGTTCAATATCTGCTTCTTCGTTCAGTCCATCTTTACGCAATTGTCGCAGAACCTAACATTATCACCATGAGCTACAAACTATGCTATGTTTCGGCTATCGTTGAAAATGAACGCACCAAATCAGCACCAGAAAACTTTCCTAACACAACAAGTTGAATAATTCGCTGACGTAGTTTCTTTTTACGTAACTCGCTATTAAGATGTTGCGTTGGTGTCGTACGTGACACATTAGACGACCCTGAATGAAGAATTAAAAAGTTAGAGCTGGTGACTGAAAGGTAAAATGCTAAGCACACTCTCGCCCTTTGCACTAAATTCAACAAGCAAACTGATTTTAATAAACATACTCCTCGTGAAAACCAACGAAATAAATAAACTCCACCATTGGTCGAAATATGATAGTTTAAAACAAGCAGCCATGGCTTCCCTATCGCATGACTAGAGAGACGACGCCAGAAAGTAAATGTTAAATATATCTCTACTAACATTCTTTTTTGGAAGTTAATATTGCCGGAGAGTTGTTTGCATCCATTCGGCAGTTGAAATCGACCACATGTGACATCAGGCTTCGGAAGACAAAACCCATTTTGTATAACCACAAAGATGATGAGATATGAGCAAAACTCGCAAAATCAGCTACGCTTTGAAACTGCGATTACCCTTATGGGATCCTTAAGTGTTATCCAGCACACCGCCTGCGGCTCTTGCTTTGCCCATCTCTCAGTCATGTTTTTCCTCTATCGGTAATATCAGAAAACATCCGTCAACAACAATGATCTGAGAAGTACAAATCGGCAATGAACCCAGTTAATTTAAAGCTGCTGTCGAAAAATGACTTCAGTTGGTGGAGTGGATAGCACGTGAGCCACCGGTAAGTGTAACCTCAGGTTCGACGCCCCATGTACGGTACCACGTTTTGCTCATACTCGTCATCCTTGTTGTTATATTTCATATCATACCTTACTTACTCACTCGGATACTTGGATGGCCTGTCTTCACTGGTTCTGTGAACTTCAGCATAGTTTCCACTTTTCCGGAGTTTACTTGCTTAGCCAATGAGGTGTTACCTGCAGTCCCGAGGTCATCCTAGCCAAAACCTGCACATGGTCGTCACCACCACAGGCAATCGCCCCCCGTATGGATCATAGGGAGATTTGCCACCATGCGACTAATGCAGTAAAAGGACGGTGGCGAATCCTGTTATTGGTTTTTCTCAGCGGAGCTTTCTGGTGGGAATGTTGGGCTCCTTCTCAACTCGGGAGACCTTGCTGAAGAGATGAATATCATCTACGCTACCGAGTTTTGCTCATATCTCGTCAACCTTGTATTTTACACCACACCATGCCATGAAAGAAGAATAGCTAGCAAAAAAAAACAAAAATATTGTGATTTTCAATTTATACATTTTACAATCTACAAAACACTGTTTTGTTCGGATTTGTTCATCCGGTGGCCAGATGGTTAGTAGTGTACACATAGTGCGAGCTAATCAGAGTGCTTCCACACACTTCCACACAATGTATCGATGAGAACATTACATTTTTTCAACCGATGTGGCCGGTATGAATTGATTATAAATGGCAGTGCGTGCAGCAGAAAAATATGGGTTAAACTACGCGACTACAACACAAAATTTGTCTTCCTTGGCAACGTCCAACATTGCAGACAAGATGTTACCACTTTTTACTTACTACCTGTTCTTGTTTCAACGCAGGGTATAACGTAAAATACAACTACAATGACGCTGAGATAATGCTATCTTTTTATTTACTGCCTATTACAATTTGTCACGGTAGGTTATTATGTGTGACTCGACCGCAATAACCGCAAACACCTGCGGTCCGGAGTTTTGCAAATATCTCAGCATTATTGTGGTTGAGTCACACACAGTAACCTGCTGTGAAAAATTGTAATAGGCAATAAATAAAACGGTTACATTGTGATTTAGACTACAGTCTCAGCCTAACTGGGTTTGTCGCCGATTCATTTGGGTTCTCAGATCAATCGCGCTGAGGCGTGATTGCTGATGGCCTGACCGATAGAACGAGCTGAAAAACAGGCGATGCTGCGACATTTGCGAAACTCCGACACACAGGTACAAGTGGCGGGGATCAAACCTGGTTTCCACCTTTTATAGGTAATACCTGCAGACCGGAGTTTTGTAAATATCTCAGCAACCTTTGTTCGCTTTGACAACTAACTAGTTTAAATTGCCAACGCTTGCCTCTCTCTGCTTATTCAAAAATTACAATTTTCGAGTAAAAAACAAAGCTGCAAGCAAGTGCTCATCATAACGAAAACACAGCAAACGTGCAATTTGGCTGCCTTAAACTGGTAAAAAGAACGATAACTCACCGTTACTTTGCTGAGAACTATTGTTATTACTACCCGCAGAATTTGCAAACTGAAACAATTCAATAAAAGTAATCGTTATTCTGTTAGCCATGAAATAGAGGCAAACCGGATTAATGACTACCTTATTCGGGCTGATACGGGATGAAGAACTGTCAAGAGCCCGTGTCAACAAAGGAGAGGCATTTCGCGAAGACGAAGCTGATCCAACACCTGTCCCACCCGTTTTAAAGATATTAGCTTTTTGACGATGTCTAAAAAAACAGAATGAATACAGCTAATATACGGAAGGTCGTCGCTTAAGAACTCACTTAGTCACGTCCTTTATACCACGACTTTTTTCCTCTTCAATGAGCTTTTGAGCACGCTCCTTCGTATCCGCTAAAGATTTGTCTGTCGCTTGAATCTGAATGAAATATTTCCATGAGTTCAAAAGATAATCCAATATAGGGATAAAAGCTTAGTGAAACCGATATGGAGTCGTCTGCCGATCATTCATGCATGGATGAGTCAGATAAGTTAAACACTGGGTACAATACAATACTGTTCCAATTTTGGGCCAATCATTTGCTTTGAAATGACCTATCCTTTTATTTCGTCTGAATTCCCACTTGATCCGTTAAAAAACATAACACGGCAAAAACATAAATATGTTGAATACATGAATATATAAATACGTCACTCCTCCCGACAGTTCACGGTCTCATCGTGGCTAAGGAGGTGTTCCTGGGTGCCGGGCTGCGATTTACAGCAGTGGGATTCATCTCCCAGGCCTAGTCTCCCATGCTGAGGAGGCCGGCGCTTTCACCATGAAATCTAGCTAAGAGTAAACTAGTACCAGGATCCACCACCGCCCTGGTACCAAACTAGTCGCATGGTGACAAATTTCCCACTGATCCACAACGGCTGCGAATACCTGTCGTGGTGACGACCTTGGGCAGACTTTGGTCAGGTTATCCTCGAGATTCCAGGGAACTACAATGGCTTAACCAGCAAATCTGATGTGCAATTTTATTAGGTCTAACACTAAAATAACCTTACAACGAAAATTCGAAAACCTTTTGAGTAATTCATATATCTCAGCTTCAAGAAACAACCGCAACCAACTCCTTTACTCTTCTGGTAATAGTCGCAATAGGGTTGACAATGCACCAAAAACATCTAGGGTCACAGTACTTGGCGGCATGAGCTTACCTTAAAACGCGCGTTCGCTACTTCGATTGGGTCCAAGTTTTTCACCATCGCAACCCATTTCTAAAGTAACTGTGAGTAGGACCGCATGCAACTTGTATGAACTTCAAGACCGACCCCGCTATATGGCCGAAAAAGAAACATTGAACAGAAATGAAAACGAAGAAACGGAGCTATTACCACCATCTCCTTTCCCCAGAGCGTTCTTCAGACAACAGGACCCCAATGTCGAAATTGATACAAAGTTTCGCACATTTTCGGACGATGTTCTCAAAACCCTTCCCCACTGTCGCGATAGAAAGTATATCTCAGATCTCACAATGGCGCAAAAATGTGGAGAAAAAAATTTGAGAATTAATATATTCAAAGACCATTAGACTATCATTTAGTGATAAAGGGGAAGAGTTCGTGGCTATTCCTAGGCAGTTAGACGTTAAAATAATGGAGAAATATCTTAGTGAAGTTACTCTTTATCGCCTATCGTCTGAAAAGGAATACTAAAGACAATACCGAAAACTTAACAATGAAGAGGTTACAGTAGCAAAGGCAGCGGGTTTGAAACCCTCCTTTATTTCTCATTTAGAAATAGATCGACCAACATGTACCGTTTTATACTTACTTATTAAAACACATAAGTTAATATCAACTGGTGATTTCACGTCTATCAATCCACTTTCCTACAAAGCTAGACCCATTACCAGCTGTGTAGACGGGCCAACGGATAGATATGCACGAACAGCATGGTTTCCAGGCCGAATACTTACCCAACTGCTTACCCATATTCCAGCTCACCTCATGAATACCCAAATGTTCCTAGAACGTCTACGTAACGCGTCTCCTAACAATGCGTACATAATGGAGTCTTGCGATGTTTCTGCACTCTACACCAACGTATTGAATGACTCCGCAATGCAAGCCATCCACGAACTTCTTGTTGAACATGAAGGAGGAATACACAAGCATGGCTTGTCTATTCAGCAGCTTATGGCTCTTTTAAAGGAGTGCCTAAACTGCTCGATTTTCAGACGGTCTGGGAAATATTACACGCAAATGAGAGGGCTGGCAATGAGACAACGGTTGGTACCAACTCTCGCCATTGCGTTCATGTCCAAATAGAAGCCCTGGTTATCGACCTCCGGCCGCTACTCCACTGCAGGTATATAGATGATTATTTTGTCATCTTCTCTACTCAGGAGGAGATGGACTAATGCTTCGAATTATTGAACGAGCAGTCTGAGCACATTAAGTTCACCTGGGAGAAACCGAGAGAAAACTGGCTTCTTTTCTTAAACGTTCAAATAAATCTATCAAGTAGTGGTTACATGGCAAAGTGGTACCGAAAACCAAGTAACAAAAACATCCTGGTTCATTTCTATTCTTCCCACTCTTCACACACAAAGAGGGCGCTTGTGAGAAATATGTTTCGAACAGTTACCTCTGCGTGCCCAACCAGAGAACTAAAGGGCGAATCACGCAACTTGGCTCGGCAAATAGCCATCTCCAATGGCTACGAAGTAGTTACCGCACGAGATGAGTTTAGAAGGAAAGCGACTCGCCGAAACGAAACACTTGACCAAAAGGTCCTGTTTATGTTGCCCTTTATTAGCGAATAAGTAAGCATAGTGTTGAAGCCGTTGACGATGTAATTGCCATGGAGTTTTTCGCCTTTCTGTAAGTGTTAGTGAAATGTTTGGCCCAATAAACTGTTATCAGCATACCCTTCCAGGCCCTGAAGGCGATACTGCCGAAACGTCAGCTACTGTTGTGTTGTATTGTATTGTGTGTTTTTCTATGGAAGTAAATGTATGCTGTATAACAACCTCGCGATTGCTGAACAAAAAAGCAACGCATTCACACGTATAAAAACGTCATTAAAATGTAAAAAACTGAATTTTGGGCTTTACACTACTCGCTCATTTTCAAAATTACGGTAATAGATAAAATTTGTTATGGCTAAAAACTTGTATTTGTATACACCATTTCAAGTCAACTTTCGTCACTGAAATAGTGACGGAAAAGCAAACCAAAACAACTCTTTGTTAGGACTAAAACCTGGGCGCAATGCGGCTTTCGAAGGCAAACTTCGGCCAAAGAAACCAAGCAAACTTAGAGTGCAACTGCAATCTCGAAACTTTAGCTGTAAAGATGAGCAAGGCGGGTACGACCCACTGCTGCCATTGAACAATTAGGAAGAACTAGAGGAAATCCAACATAACAGTTCGAGAGTTTATGGAAGAATTATGTCCAAGCAACTAGGAGTAAAAACTCATCAGCCGGATTGAAAACTAGGCAACTTAGGATGTCTGCGTTGCACGTTGGACGAGAACAAGAAGATCGTAGCTACGAATTTTGTTGTGGGCTTCCAGTGCCGAATGAAAGCAACCCATTCCTCGAGACATTGTGATATGCACCTAGAGGCGAATTCTGCACGATAATTAATAGATTTCCGAAAAAACTTAACTAATCATAAACATTAAGTTTTTGCACTCATCGGAATCCATGTAACTAAGAAGGATTAACCCCAAATTGGAGAAAACCACCAAAAATGGAAACCTTACGATTTAAATTAGTGAACCGTAAAAGAATTCTACATTACAAGTTCTTTGTAACGCCACTCATTTACCACAATAATAGTGGATACATAGTTGCCTTGTTAACATTTAAAAAACATTATCACATTTACAACAAAAAAGGCATAAAATTTGATAAAAGATAAAGCTCCTTGCCTCAATGCCGATTCTACCAATTATTAAAAAAAGCTCTCGGAGTTGATAAATCCCTAAGGCACGCGCCATGCATTCGACTTCAGTAAGCATCGTTGGAGATTTAATCCATATCTAGACTTTACAATGATTCGCGACGGCCTGCCGATGTATCGAGCAAGTGCTGCTATCCTCCCAGACAAGTCTGATACCAATTTGCTAACCCCGGAGGTATGGAAGGTGTTTGCTGGACCAAGGGCGCGAAAATCGATCCCATGTGTATTGCAGTACGATTCCGACCACTGTGCCACACGCGTTCATAAAATAAGATACAACTCTATAAATTTCAAGAACATCAGCCTAGTTTCCTTTTTTTTCAGCTTCCTTAGTGCTCCTAATCTTCCCTGTCCACAACCATATGATCGTACAGTGATTCTCTTCACATCATCCTTCTTACAATAACTTGATTAATAACCTGTTTGAATGTTTACTCCATTAGTACACGGCAAAAGAAATGTCCTGGTCAATACAATCTTGGTAACCACAATGATCCGCTACATAAACGCTGCCTTGAATGTTTTCTTAGCGCAAACAAAGTCGAACACTTGTGACTTTGGTGGCCCTTTAAAAGGTCCTCTCTAGATGAAGAATATTAAGGATAAAGGACAAAGCTGTCGGCGTTGATCAATCCCTGTGGGATATGCCATGTATGAGACTTCTTTAAGCATCGCTGGAGGCAAATGAAATCTGGGCTTTACAATGACTCGCGGTGGGCTACCGATGTATCGAGCCAGTGCTGCTATCTTCCCAGACAAGTTTGGTATCAATTTGCCGGACCCCAGAGGGATGGAAGGCTAAGTGGGCCAGGAGCGCGGGTATCGGTTCCATTCATGTTGCAGGACGCCCCTGCGAGCACAGCGCCAAACGCACCCAATCACTATATTACTATTAAATACGTATGCCCTAACACGTTTTTGTAACACATGCCAGCAAGCAAAAATCAGTAATGGCTAGGAAAACGATAGCATTTATAAAATATACTGAATTATGATGTAGTAAATGAAAGAAAAGGTAAAGGAAAGAACCTGATATTTGCTACGGAAAGCAGCGATAGTCCGATGCGTTCCGGTTCGTGGGTCGTGCACTACGGCATCGGTAGGAGGACCAGGCAAAGCCTGCTGCTGATAGCGGAACACTTGGGGGCCATTAGGATGATCGCCGAGTTCCCATTTACCACCCTGAAGAACGAAAATCCACAATATGACCCTCTCTAAGCCATCAGAACCATATCGTTCCAACTAAGAAAGTGTAGGAAGTCTTGGAATCTAGATAACTAGGTGGTTAGAATAACAAAAAAGCCCAGCACCTGTTCATCAACGTGGATTCGAATAGACAGTCCTTTTCGCTGTGCTGTCAGAAGCGCAGAGCATATCTCATCCGTGAGTTTAACCATCACCACACTTTCATAGTCACCACAATCCGGTTCCAGCCTAGAAAATGTAGTGGGAGAATTGCTCAGCAACGATGAAAGCAGGACAATCCTACATATGTACGGTGGGACATGACCATTCAACCTAAAGATTCCCTAATGGACTAGAATGAGACATGTCCTGTTAGTTTTTGCCTTTTGTTTTTTTTGTTTTAAAGAAATCTTTCTGACCGTACTACATGACTATAAGTAATGTGTGAATGATATCAAACCTGTGTACACTGAGTGAAGGATGTTCGGGTGATCCATCAAAGCGTGGTGAAGCCATCCTTTCCAAAAGCCCCGTTCTAAAGTTAGTCTCGTCAGCGTTTTTTTTTAGCCAGTGCTGCTATCTTACCAGACAAGTTTGGTATCAATTTGCCGGACCCCAGAGGGATGGAAGGCTAAGTGGGCCAGGAGCGCGGGTATCGGTTCCATTCATGTTGCAGGACGCCCCTGCGAGCACAGCGCCAAACGCACCCAATCACTATATTACTATTAAATACGTATGCCCTAACACGTTTTTGTAACACATGCCAGCAAGCAAAAATCAGTAATGGCTAGGAAAAATTTAATCCATATCTAGACTTTACAATGATTCGCGACGGCCTGCCGATGTATCGAGCAAGTGCTGCTATCCTCCCAGACAAGTCTGATACCAATTTGCTAACCCCGGAGGTATGGAAGGTGTTTGCTGGACCAAGGGCGCGAAAATCGATCCCATGTGTATTGCAGTACGATTCCGACCACTGTGCCACACGCGTTCATAAAATAAGATACAACTCTATAAATTTCAAGAACATCAGCCTAGTTTCCTTTTTTTTCAGCTTCCTTAGTGCTCCTAATCTTCCCTGTCCACAACCATATGATCGTACAGTGATTCTCTTCACATCATCCTTCTTACAATAACTTGATTAATAACCTGTTTGAATGTTTACTCCATTAGTACACGGCAAAAGAAATGTCCTGGTCAATACAATCTTGGTAACCACAATGATCCGCTACATAAACGCTGCCTTGAATGTTTTCTTAGCGCAAACAAAGTCGAACACTTGTGACTTTGGTGGCCCTTTAAAAGGTCCTCTCTAGATGAAGAATATTAAGGATAAAGGACAAAGCTGTCGGCGTTGATCAATCCCTGTGGGATATGCCATGTATGAGACTTCTTTAAGCATCGCTGGAGGCAAATGAAATCTGGGCTTTACAATGACTCGCGGTGGGCTACCGATGTATCGAGCCAGTGCTGCTATCTTCCCAGACAAGTCTGGTATCAAGCAAATGTGCTGGAGTAATTTAGGAGTGCACACGTGGGTTAAACTCTTCCCACGTGTTTCTGACACCCTGGAATGCCCTGAATAAAATAAAAAAGTCTGAAGGACTGTTCACAGAATACGGTAGTCGTTAGAATACACGAGAACAAAGCGGATATAGACTGCGCAACTATGATAGGGAAGCCAATCAATACAAAGTAGAAAACGTCATAGAATGATGACAACTACGTGTCGTGAGGAATTAAACTATCTGAAAAATAGCCCAGAACACTTCGTGTAGCTCCGGCGAGGTAGCCTAAAAAGGTAACAACGGCATGACGAAATCGATAATTATGGAACGATTGTAATGAATGGATAGAAAGCTGTCATAGTACTTTCAGCTTAGGATTGCAACATAAAAGTCTGTTTATCTGGAAAAGCAAAAGACCAGGACAAACTTGAACTGAACCTGCGCCATGGCCGCGAGACCGCCGCGCCGGTGGCTGATAATCGCGCAATGACGCCACGATCGATCGACATCGCAGTTACCGTAATAAGATACTGACTACCTCCGTCTCCGTAGTTATGCTATATGAAAAGTGAAACATTTCATGTTAAGTTAACTTGGTTTACTCATTAACATTAGCTTTTTGATCTACTTATTAACAAAAATCGAACCACAACAGTTTTACATCCGACGTATCAAGAGGATTTTTTCTTGATGACAACTGTGAAGATGTAAGGAATCGAACCATCTAAGTGATTCACTAAAGTCTAGGAGTAAATTGCTGAATCTCTGGACAGTCAAAGATCCAAGGCTTGAAAAAACTTGACAAGGGTGGCGGACAATCTTTAGTGGGTTAAGGAATGTTGTACAACTACTCTGAGTTAGGACTAGGGTAAGGTGCTATTCCAACTCGTGAAGACGAACCGTCTAAGTATCCACTAGGTAAGCGCACGACTACTACACAGCCAATAAAAATCATTGAAAAGCGTATCAGCTAATGACAGTAATAACGTATTTGAAGTACTTCAGCGATAAGAAAAGTACAAAGGGTCCTGAACAGATTGACAGGACACATCCAGAGATACTGCAGAGTTCAGCAATTCTCCAGAAAATTCCGTTCGACTCGTTCCAACAATTCGCTGTGGTCCGAGAATCTTGCGGTGATGGCCACCAAAAAACAGCATTGAGGTCTTAGTAACCACTTTAAGCCAGAATTTACAACTATTCTCTGCTCCCTAGCTATGATTTAACAAGTAGTCCGCTTTTTACCACACAGCAGGTCATAATTTCTTTGATGATAATGCTGAAAAGCGCCACAATCCTATCTCATCAACAGAATAGTCACAACCCCCTGTGTAAAATTCTTATAATCATACGAAAAAAAGATACAAAAACAAAAATTAAAGACCCAAAACACATTCGAGGAACGTGTAGCGTAATGGTAGAGGTGCAATATGCCATTAGTTCGACCCTACGCCCCTGTTCAACGAAACTCTCCATCCATGCGGGGTTGGCAAATTAGTACCAGATTTCTCTGGGATGATTCATTGCTAAGCTAACACGAAGTCATTAAAAAACCATTGTTCGGCTAACGTTCCGACGTCTTCGTCTTCACCAGAGCCGACGTTCTGAGCCGATGTCCACCATCTCTTGTACTCTCGGTGTGGGGTCTTCACCGACGTATCGAGTCAAATGTTCTTCAGTGGAGCATCGCTCGAATAAAGCAATCCCGATCCCATCCCGCGATGCCCTTTTACAGGAGACAATTGCTGCTGACAATGATTGTTCGCCGATAATGACTTGTCTTTCTCCGAACAATCCATCCTGTAGAAGTCCGTACCATTATCAGCTAGCACACAGCGTAACAGTATTTCAAAAATTGATCTCCCTTTAACCTCGGTTTGACTAATCAATGTGTATTCTTTCACTAAAAAGATAACTCGAGGATGATAAAAAACAGTATTCGGTCAACGTTCCGACGTCTTAATCATCATTAGAGCCGGTGATACGAGTCGGTTGACTAGCTTCTTACATCGTTAAGCCAGTTTAAATCATTGCATTGGCCAAATATGCAACCAATCACCTCGATGGTCCTCCAACGAAGTCGAAAGCGTGGGCGCAACGCTTTGGGATTAACTAGACGCCAAACGGACCAATTACATCATTCTATACGAAAAAAGTACTAAATACTTAATAGTTACTTATAGTACGATATCCAAATATTCGTTAGAGTTGGAAATCATGAATTATTACAAGAATATTTTCCGAGTGTTGCGCAATGGTCGGAGACGCCCTACGATACACTCGGGATCGATCACCGCGTCACTGGCCCAGAAAGCCTTCTATCCCTCTGGGGTTGGCAAATTGGTATCAAATTCGTCTGGGAGGATAACAGCGCTAGCTCGATATATCGGTTGGTATCGGTAGGCCGCCACAAGATACTGCGTAGGCTTGATATGCATTCACTCAACTCTAACGAGGTTAATGAAGCCGAATGCATAGCGCACTCGCTGGGATTGATCAACGCCGAGAGCTTTCTCCTTCTTTATCCTTTATATTTCTCGAAGCCCAAATAGACTATACATTCCTCTTAAGACCACCCGATCTGGATCCGGAAAATTGGTAACTAAATTAAAAGAGCTGTCAGAAAGTAGTTAATTGTCAAGGTACCTACATACACTTTTTAAAAAAAATTCTGAATGGGCGATGAATCAGTGCTACTGACAATCTCCGTTTTGGCCAAAGTCGTCGAATTCCGTAGTAACCGACTAAATCAATATTTGCCAAATTCGCCAAATACGGCCTCAAAGACGAAAACCATCTGGAAAGGCAAGCAGAAATGACTTCTATGAAACGAAATATTGGGTACAAATCAGAATAAGTGGTCCTAACAAGTAAAGATGGGGCCAATACTTCATCTTTAGATCTTTCTTTCTAAACAAAGAGCTCATTACAGTATCCAAGCTTGTTTGGGAAAATAGAACGAACTATGAGCGAACGAACAGAAACAGTTCCATCACTTGTTTTGACGTTGCTTTTCCTTCTCGATTTGGTTTATCACTGACGTAATTGAACAATGAAGCTTGATATTTGATACGTGAATGGCCCGTCCTCACTGGTTGGGCGGGCCCCAGCATAATCTCCATTTTTCGGAGATTTGCTGGTCAAGCCATTCTGGTTCCCTGGAACTCTGAAGTCAGCCTGGCCAAAAACTGCCCCAGGTCCTCACCACCACAGGCAGTCGCAGCCTTTGTAGATCAGAGGGAGATTTACCACCATGACTTTGATACGAGGACGGTGGTAGATCCTGGTAATAGTTTACTCTTAGCTAGGCTTCCTAGAAAGGGGAAACACCAGACTCCCTCTCAGCTTGAGAGACGCTGCCAGGAGATGAATCCCCCGCTGTACATCGCAATCCGACACCCAGGAACACCTCCCAGTCACGATAAGGCGGTAAACCGTTGGGAGGGAACAATGAAGTACTGAAGTTTTTCCGGACGACTCACCATAACAACAAGTACACCACCACGAGGAGAAAACACGACGTTTTTAGTCCAAGAATTGTTTTCTGGTGTCAGTCGATAGTCCTCTCTCCTTTGACATAAGCAGTTCATAAAAGATGAATGGATTATGGAATAGAATTCTAATAAAACCACCCACACATTAAATAGCATATGGTTCGTGTAAACATCTGACAGTAGTAACGTCATGAGGACGACGGACAAAGGAAAAAGCACCTGACATTGATCAATTCCTGACGGATACACCATACATTCCTCTTTATCCGGCATCGTCAGGGGGGACTGAATTCATATTTGGCCTGTACGATGACTTTCCACAGACAGAGGTGATTCACAGATGTTTCAGCTGAGTGTTACCACCCTCTCATGCAGGTATGGCAGCAATTTTCTCTCTCCGTGGGATGGAAGCTTCGGCAATCCCAGGGCGCGGGTCGAGCCTACGATTATGAAGGAAACACATGGATCACACGAATCATCGTACATTACCTATGTAGCAACTTGCATTCAACGTTGAAAGCTGGTTTATTTTTTAATAAATGGAAGTTTCTGAAATGGGAAGACTTTGGCCAGTTTGATTTAGAGATCCCAGAGAACCACAATGGCTCAACCGGGAATTCTCCAAAAAAGAGAAAAAAATGGAGATTGTGCTGGCGACCGCACAATAGTGAAGAGGGGCAGTCCGAGTGTCCTAGTTCCCAAGTTTCTGAAATAATAGGAAGGTAGCGTGAGCCTTTGGCCTCTGCTAGAATGGCATATAACCTAACGGAAAGATTCAACCAGCAATAACCGATCGGAACAAAACTTTTAAAGACATTATAGCTACACATAAAATACACACTGGTTTCGTTTTGTTCAGACTGTTCAGCCTACACGAGAATGTTTTGTTATTACTTGTTAAGACAGTGCTCCATTCAAGAAAATCGAAACTGGCACAACTACGAAGACCCACAACGCGAGGACGAACGACTGCGGAACCATCGACCCGAATCGTCGGCCCTGAAGAAAACGACGACACCGATATGTTAGCCAAATAAAGGCTTTCGCGTTACCTCGTGTTAGCTTAATCATCTAAGAAAATACTAACTAATCATGCAAAGGTTAAAAGAAAGTCGGTTTAGTAAAGTACACCAGGTTTCATCTCAGTGATTTTATAGCGGACTCAGACTTGAGTTTCTAGTGATTCTGTTCATCAACTGTTAGGGAAGATCAGTGGAAATGGAGAAAGACGGATACCGAGCATTCCCAGAAATCAAGCACGGATTGTGGAAAGAAGAAAAAAAAAGAAGAACGGACGAACGAACTGACGGACGGACAGTGGGCGAGTGGCACCGCAGGCGCGGCTGAGGGACAGAGAGCTCTGTGCGGGCGGCTGCCGAACAGCAGCCTGCGCTGCGTCCCTGCCCACCCTGTGCTGTCTGCGCTCTGCCCCCACTCTATCATTACACCGTACTCTCCACTGCTGCTAACTATGGCGAATTTTCTTTTTCTTCAGAATGTCAGCTCTTTCAGCGTCACTGGGGACACCGTTGTCGTTGTCTCTAAGACTATTCTGAGAGATTGCGGAAAGGATGGGGAGGGGGGGGGTGACGATGTGATCATATAGTGAGACTACACCTGATAGGTTTCAGGACAAACTGAAGCGATCTGAAATGGGAATCACAAACGTCTCCATCGGTGTATAGGCTTGCAAGTGTATATGTGTGTATGTATGTACGTACATACATATGTATGTATGTATGTATATGTATGTATGTATGTATGTATGTATGTATGTATGTATGTATGTATGTATGTATGTATGTATGTATGTATGTATGTATGTATGTACGTATCTAGGTGTGTGTGTGTGTCTGGCTGTATGTATGTGTGCGTGAGAACAGGCTGCTTTATCGGTTGGCTGCAGAATACGCATAGTTTGTTCGCGCCAAGACCGTTTCGGCATCACCATCGCCATCGATCAGCATCATGGCTGGATAACTTTATGAAAGAAAAAGCAAAAGGCGAATCCAGTACTGGAGAGATCCAAATATTTCGATCGATCAATATGTATTATTTACATAGACACGGAAATCACTTGAAAGATCAGGAAATTCGCTCGAACATTCTAGAGATTTACTTGATACCAGATGTATTCTAACGTTTGGTCTGCTTTATACACTTGGAGCTGAAATTTTCTTTGTAAATCGAGCTTAATGAGCACCAGGAAACTAACTGCAAGGGATCCTAAGTCTGTTCAGAGTTTCACCCACCAGATGGTGGATGCTGGATTAGGATAAAAATGACGACTGTGTATTTGTCCTGAATCGCAGGTGTATTCGGGACCTCCTGTTTCCTCCGTGCTGGATCAACTTATACTTTCCATAAAGAACTAACCGTGCAGCTCGGTGTGGGCGTACTCGCAAGTAAGTGGACCGTAGTGTTCACGTTGATTTTGACTAAAAGCTGCAATCGTCTGACTGCAATATACATGGGATACATTTCAAAGACACCTGTAATAGACCGTACACCATGTTCGGAAGACATCGACAGTCTTTTCTGAGTATAGTTGTCCATCATGGCAGAGCCCAATGACCAAGAAATGCAAATTCGTTTCCTTCGAGCGAACGACGCGTACGGGACAGGTCTGGCACCTCAGGGTTGGATCGCGACACCGCTGATGTTCGCTCGATCCAGTCGACGATTAACGGGATTTGCAAGGAGGATACGGGTAAGTCTCACGATTTTCGAGATCAGAATTTCTCGGTTCTAAAATTAGAACTGTATATTATCTACTGTATTGCCTGTACAATACATAGACGATGAATCCATGCGGAATGTGTCCTGGTTTTTCTGGAATATTCTTAACTATTTTCCTAGATTTGTTCTATAGATCTTGTATTCATAATTCCGTATTTGGATAAGCTCATTTTAAACGTTTTCCTATGTTTCATTTGAAACTGTGATTTTCGAATCAAATAGGGGATAGAAAAGGAACTGGAAAGCGGGCCTATTCATCGTCGAGTGAAGGTTACCCCATGTGAAGGAAGGAAGACAGGTTTCTACATCGAACAGCTGAAAAGTGAATACAATGTTGTGATAAAACAATTTTAATGGATGAGGAATGTAGTGGTAGACCGGCTTTTCCAACTGTTAGAATGAGGACTATCGAAGAACGAATGAACGAACAGATGACAGTCATTGCCTCTTCCAGTAAGTTCTTCGGAGAATCGTTTAGATAACACTAGTTCGACACGACATTCATGCTCGGAATATCAATCACTTAATGCTTCATCGGTTATTGATGATCCTTTCTTCCCGTCACCAGCTGCTCTATTGTTTTCTCGGCGTTAAGTCCGCTTTAACGTTTCAGACAAAAATTCTCGAAAGGCTTCAGCTCTAATTGCTAATTGTTACCGTTATGAAGCCATTGCTAGTTTCATAGAGGAGTCAAGTGTTTTTTTTTCTTAAAGAAAAAAGAATGACAGGAGAAGAGTAAGAAAAGAAAGAAAAGGTAAGGAAGGAAGGTGAAGAGAGTGGGGTGCAGAATCAAAGAGGGATTTTATATGATCGTTATTTTCACTCAATATTCAGGTGGTAACTAATTCGTAAACGTTAAGATAATAAAAGACTTATGGCGAAAATGGAAATTTCAGGAAAAGGTAACGCTCAAATAACTGAAAACTTCTCAACAACTAGTTTGCATTCGACTTAGTATAAGAAAGAATGGTGGGACTAGTTAGTGCGCGAAACTAAGAGCTAGCTGTCCCCTCACTGTTGATAGAACATGAAGTTCATCTACAAGCCAAATGTGAGAGAACCATATTGCACTCCAAGGAGGATATATGTCTCTGACAACGAAAACTTGAAGACATATAGACATAAAAAGAGAAGAGTCGGCCCTGTCAAGAGAAGACTTAAAGACACAGAGACATAAAAAGAAAAGAGTTAACCTTGCTAAGGTTAACGAAATAACTACTGCGGTGATAGAAAGACACTTGTTAGCTAGATTTTGCTCTGCTAACAGAAAATGTGAAGATCTTTGTGTTACACCATTGAACCGACAACGAATCTCCCAAATAGGAGAAAGAAAATGAAACACCTTAGCAGAAGCTTTGTATTCGATCGTCACCTCCAATAAATAAATGATACGATCCACGATTGTAACATCTGGCCGCGCGCGGCAAAGAAAAAACGTCGCGTCGACGCGAAATTCATGAGAGAGTCGCTCTGAGTGATGAAATAAATTCTCATAGGAACCAAGGGTGGAACGTGGTTAGCTAACCGGATCCGCTATCGTGAATCTGTATTCGAAACCATTACAGTCTATTCAAACGTATTTTTTGTCATGAGCATCAAGATTTCTAGCTGAGCAGTGGGGATTTGACAAGCTGAGTTCGTCTTTGGTACGCGATTCATCATAACAAAGTTTCGAATTTTCGGAACAAATCAATGCTCTACACTCTATCCATTCATCGTCTTTTAGTTTCAACGATGAAGAAACTTCAATGATCACTTGAACTGGAAACACTTGCAGTTCATTTTCAGTACCTGGGCTGATTTCTGGAAGCTATCTTCACAAGAAGGCACGTGTGGCGCAGTGGTCGGAGGCGCCCTGCAACACGCACATGGGATCGAGACCGGTGCCCGTGGCTGACCAAGCCTTCCTTCACTCCGGAGTCGGCAACTTGGTACCAGATTTGTCCAGGAGGATAGCAGCGCTGGCTCAATGCATCGGTAGGTCGCCGTGATTCATTGTAAAGACAAGATATGCATTCAATCACCACCAAACGATGCTCAATGAAGTAGAATGCATGGGGTATCCCTCAAGGATTGGCCAACGCCGAGAGCTTTATCCTTCTATTTTGTCTTCACATAGATTCAGAACGCCTACGTTTGGTAGTGCTTTCATGAAGAGACGTAAAAACAAAACGGTTAACTGATCCGATTGTCACTTCTACTATAAGAATTCCTTACCTAATCCCATCCAGATCCAGAAAATCCAGAAGAAGGAAAATTGTAAACTTGTAGCAATGGGCAACTCTGTTATGAGCAGTAGCCACATTTTCACTGGGGACTAACTGACTGTTCGTGGGCGTGCACGATTGCAATCACACCGAAAAAGGGCAGCGCTTGTGTTCTTTTTTCCTTTTTTGTTCTCGAAAGCTATTTTTATCATATTCTGAGAACAAAAGAACAATAAAAGCTCGTCTAGATTTTGTGCTTGTTAAAGCTACATGTTAGAGAAAAGCTGGAAAGCACCGAACCCCATCACTCCACTGCGAATCCACTGTAATCCGGCAGCTCGTCGTGTGATGAGTGTGTGAACCACCACAGACGTCCATATTCATACTTGCTGCGTACTGAAGTTATTTAGTGGCTATGCAATATTCAGTCAGTTATGGTTATTCATTGGGTTTTTCTCGTTCAAAGGTAGCAAAAACGTCACCTGGGCTCCGGAAATAGTAGTCGGTACAGTTACACGTTACTTATTCCAGTTCTCCTTTGACTAGAAATAGTATATAATCGTTAGAACCGATCATTAACCGTTGTCGCTCATTCTCAGGTTCAAATCCCAAACATCGTTAGCAGTATACAGAAAGGCGTGAACTAAACTAGCAAAATAGAGGCAGATGGTCCATCTCCCAAATCTATTTGCGTTTCAGGCAAGTGCATGATCTCTTCAAATGTTTTTAGGCTACATTTAACACCCCCCGCCTGGGAGTTCCCTGTGTAGCTGTCAACATGTAACTGATTCGAAGGAGATCCGTGGTTCGATTGATACAAAACGCTATTTTGTCGGAAAAAAAAGACATAAAATGGTGCAATCGACAAATTATTGTGGAAAGGTGACGATTTTAGAAGCTATTATTTTTTTCCCATACTGATCCGAGTAACGGTCAATTGGCTGGAGTATTAAGTTGAGTAGTGAGTTATAGATGTAGTACTAGTACTTACTAATCATGTAGTTCTAATAGTACTGTGTGGAGTAGGATTCAATAAAACGCGAAAGTTTAAACAAATAAAAGCACTAAAACTTTCGGTGTTGATTAATCCCTAACGGATGCGTCTTCATTAAATATTGTTGGAAGTCATTGAATGCATATCCTGCCTATACGGTGGTGGTGGAATGCGGTGGCCAACCGATGTGTCAACTCAGTACTGCCGGTCTCCCAGACAAGTCTGGTCCAAATACTTCTGTCCCAGAGAAATGGAAGGAATGGTGAGCCTGCGGCGCGGTATCGAACCAAAAATCGAGTGTATACTGCAAGGCATCTCTAGCCACTGCGCTGAACGCGCCCTTCCTATGTTAAACGAATGGGAAGAATTCTCAACAGAGTGTAATGAAGAATTGCTGTATGTAGTAGTAACAATAACCTAGGGAGTATCTTTAAACGTTTTTTTTCTTGCTTTCAGTGTGCGATGAGCATTGTAGCTGTTGTATGATCTATCAGAGTGACTAGATCCTAACATTAACTCGTCCTCTTGTTCCTTTTGTTAGCTCTGTTATACCTTACCTTCCAACGGCTCACCGCCTCATCGTGGCGGGGAGGCGTATCTGGGCACCGGGTTGCGATGTACAGTGAGGGGATTCATTTCCCTGGCAGAGCCTTTCAAGCTGGGAAGAAGTCCTGTGTTTCCATTGGGAAGCCCATCTAAGAGTAAACCGATACCACGATCCGTCGCCGTCCTGGTATCAAACTACTCGCATGGCGATAAATCTCTCTCTGATCCACAACGGCGCCGGCTGCCTGTGGTGGTGACGACCTGGGGCAGACTTTGGACAGGCTGACTTCGGGACTCCAGCGAACTACAATGACTAAACCAACAAAACTCCGAAAAAGTGGATGTTATGCCTAGGGTTCGCACAACCGGTGAGGAGGGCCATTCAAGTACAAAAGTTATATCGTATATCGAAAAAAAGGGAAATATTGAAGATTGCTTTATTCTACCCAAGTAATCTATGTAAAAGTACCCCCACCAGTTTTTTTCAGTGGATAGATAAACACAATTTCAAAATTGTCGTTCGTTTATTTCGTTCTGTGAGTCTTGAATGAAAAACCACAAATACAAGATGACTACTTGATGCTGCAGTGGTTTCCGTTTACGAATCGCGATGTTCCGCTTGTTCCGTTCCGATTATTTTGCTAGATCGGCATATTTTCTTTTCTGGAGATTTTATCGAGGGCAGCCGCGGTGGCGAGTCTCATGGTACAGATCTCGTATGTAGATGCTGAACTGCCTCTCAGCTTTGGATCACATTGGATTTGGATAATTCCCTACTATGCTTTCTAGTTTAACACCTGAGAAAGCAGAAGCATAAACGTCAAAGAACATTTTGTTCTAGCTAATCGAATCGGATATCCAAAACAGTTGTTTTTTCTGATGTGATTCTTGGCAGTCACATCGAGTCGAATTCAATGAAGTGGAACGCTACATAAAAAAAATAAGATATTACTATTTCTTCCATTCCAACGGTTAACCGCCTTATTGTGGATGGGAGGTGTTTTTGGGAGCCGGATTGCCACGTACAGTGGAGGATTCATCCGTTAGCAAGGCTTCCCAAGCTGGGAAAGAGTCCGACGTTTACATCCGGAAGGGCAGCTAATAGTAGGTCAATAAAAGGAATCACCATCGTTCTTATATCAAAGTAGTCGCATGTTGGCAAATCTCCCACCGATTCATAACGTCAGTGGGAGACTGCCTGTGATGACGACCACCTGAGGAAGGCTTCAGCCGACCTCGGAGCTCCAAGGAAACACAACCAGGAAATTTCCGGAGAATAGGAGTTATATTGGGGACCACACACTCAGTGAAGACGGTCTATCAAGTAAGTAAGTACTATTTTTTTCTGCATAACATGAAAGAATTCGTGTGCCGGGAGAATCGAACCAAAGACTCTTCGTTTATTGTGGTACCTCTAACCACTACACAAATTCGTATTTTGTGAAGTTGATACACAATCACTGCCATTGAAGATTCTTAAATATGTTTTCAAGGATAATCTCCACGTATCCTACGACAAGATAATGGGGAAAATAATAATTGCAAAATAGGTGCAAAGGTGCAGTTTGTCCTGCAATTTACTTTATACAAAGTTCAAAATATCGTGGAATCTCCTGCAAAAAGATTACTGCATGCCTACAGTGACCATTGGACACGATGTGCACAAACAAATAAGCTTCCTAAGACTTGGTGCTTTATTTGTACAACAGAAATTTCTAGAACAAATAGTATGCGAGTCAAAATTTCGAGGAATAGAAAGAATGATAAGTTAAAGGACATTCTGACAAAGAAATCTTGATCAGAAGCATGTGTAGAATCACTTAGAGAGCCACTTAGATGCACCAGAAATGCAACACCCTTTTTGAAAAAATCAAAATCTTACTGGTAGGAAACGGTGAAATGCATCGCAAAGGAAAAGCAATGGTTTCGTAACAAGCGTCTACAGAGCTGCAAGCCTCAGTACAAAGCAGAGAAAAGGAGATATACTATGAAAGAAAGAGACACAGAGTTCTGGAAGAACAGAAGTGAGGAGCAGAATTTGAATCTCAACTGCGCTGCTTCACATTTTGAAGAGCTTGTACCCCGTGCAATGACTACCGATGATTACAAACTTTCTAGCAGTGAAGAAATAAGCACGGAGGTGTACCAATATTTAGCATGACGGGATGGGACTCGTCGAGACCGGCTTCTAGTTGACCACCAGTTCAAAACAAACACATACTGACTGCTTGCCAACGTTAATAAAGCGCTCTAAGGAATGAATGATGTGATAAGCACCTTCCACTGTCACATTATTCATGTGGCGAGTCCTATTTAGATATCAAATCAATCACGGGAAAGTCGAGATATTTAGCGCATTCTACTACCATCATCAACAACACTTTACGATCCTGTTATAATGCAGGTTCTCAGCGACGATAAAACCGGAAGTGTGATATCAACCCACGGTCACCGTCGCTTTACGCCAACCGTCGCCATCCACACACACAGAACGCGCAACAATCTCTAGTCGACTCTAGACCTGCATCAAATGTATCACATGTGACCGCGTTAATAGTAAAAGTCGATTGCATCGAACCAAAATAATCGCCATTAACCTTTGTCGCGTTAGAGCTGAGCATTTGGCACCTTCGCTCGTCCGACAAGCAAAGCACTACGCTGCAAATGTATTTATTTCTGGCACTTTTGACAAGAATTTGAGCAAAGATGGCTTACGGATGGAATAACTCAGGGCGGGACGCGAGTAAAGCACGTAGACGTGCCCTACAATGCAAAAGTTGTCTTTGGTTAGATGTTGCACCGGCAGTAAGCCAAGCTTTTCAGCCCTCCATGGGTTTGAAAAGCCTTGCCAAGTTCTTTGCGAAGATAAAAACACCCAAGTTGTAAATTAATAGATCCGACTACTTATTTTATAAGCCAAATACACATTGAGCCATCCTATACCATGCAAAAATATGAATGGAGTTGAATGCGTGGCGCAACAGCTTTTAGTCCGTTAATCGGCAGTTAAAGGCGATCTACACAACTTCGAAACTAACCGGTTCTTGACACCTATGAGGAGGATATGAACACTTCACTTATTCTAACGAATTCGTGATAATGCCAGTCTTCCGATATATAGAGACAGTTTTCGTATAATTTGGGCACTGAAAGAGTCAACTACCGTGTCCGCCCGCTCTGGCCTATCACTCTGAGGTCACATGTAGTTTTTCTTTAAGTTCTTGTAACTTAAATTTTGCTTAAAAATGAAACACCCAAAAAAATCAAAATATAAACTGTAAATCTCTCTTGGAAGACACGCAGTGAAGGCTTATTTTCTTTTGTCGCCTCAGCTATGAATCGTCGTGAATTCACGTCGGATAAGATCTCTTTTGTTCGAATGGAAATCAATTCGCATATGATTCTAGGTCTTAGGACTTAAAAGCTAAATCATTTTCAGACACACACGTGTTGAAATCAATGCACACTTTGGTGGTCGTTGGTCACTAATTCAACATTTCGTCTTCAAGAAACGCTGTCAGTTTTTGCATTATGTCATCTATTTGTTCATTTCTGTCGATCTTTCTGCGTTGTCACAGATAAGGCACGTCGACCTGTGTGCTACTTCTATTTAATCGGACAATTTATCATTTGACAAGCACGTGTGAGTAACACATGCTTCATATGTTATTAGTAAACCACAGTGACTTAAGGTTAATCGTTAGTGGAAAAATACTATGTCTCCTAGAAGATGGTTTCTGATTTTCAAATGGATATTTACTTGGGTACTTGGGTGGTCTGTCCTCACTAGTTGTGCTCGCTCCAGCATAACCTCAACCTATTCGGAGAATTCCTAGTTCAGCCATTGTGGTTCTTACGAATCCGGAGGTCAGCCTGGACAAAGCCTGCCCCAGGTCATCACCATCACAGGCAGTCGCATCCCTTGTGGATCAGGGGTAGAAATCAGGACGTTCAAATGATGTCTCGAAAAGGTGGGACTATACGTAAATATGATGGAACAGGTGCTAAAATATCAAAATTATCACAACTATAATCTCCACATAAGGACAAGTTGCTGCATTGTGGTGGAGGAAAAGGGGGTTCTTACGAAAAAAGGGGTCGGAGTGCGATGTAAAGGTGCGCATCAAGAAAATGTTCACTGAACCAAAGAGCTAAATGTTTCACCTGAAAATCAACTGAGATCAAATATGTCACACAGTGAAGCACGTCGTTTTTCTTCTAGCTGGTTTCTCCTCAGAAACTATTATGAAACATGTGGTACCGTTTTTCATTGTCCTTGAGCGATATATTCCTACACAGGACTGCTGAGTGACGAGTAAGAATAGTTACCTTACTAGTGCTAGCACAATTCACATTGTGCGTGACGGATTCGTAGGTGATAGATGACAAGTGCTAATCCTATTTAAGCACATTTACATACAAGTATGCAAAGGACCGAATAATAAAGCGTTTAACATTAATAATCGCTTAGGAGTACGTTGTTTACTCGGTTCCGCTAAGTACAGTAGAGATGATAGAATACACGTCTGGACTATAGAGTGGTGACTTGGGGTGGCCTTCCAATAAATCACGTCAATGCTGCGATCCTCGCAGACAGAAGTAGTACCAATTCCCCGATCCCAAAGGATTGGGTGGGTTAGTTACCTACGAGCTAGGGATCAAACCAGTGACATCGTGTGATTGCAAAACAACATCACTAAACAATTCGCTACATGAGCACTTTGCATACGAACATGTGACAAAAAATGTTAAAAGTTCCAGTTTAGCGCTGTAGTACTCCTGATTAAGAGCTAGATAGACAATAGTAATCGCTAGAAACTCAAATCAGTCCGGTGTAAAATAGAAAGAGTGGGGTGACGACAGATATGTTTGTCTCGACTGAACTGCAAATCGAAACCACGTACGAGACGCTGTTCAACCAGTTGAAAAAAAAACTATAATATGATATCTACAAAGTGAATAGATTAACAATATTGATCCAAATTAGAATAATAAGTAAGGAACTGGTAAGGAACAAATATTTACAGAGCGACTGCGGAATAACTTGTACTAGAATTTGATTTATCAGCTAATGCGTCCACGTAGAGCTTATAGAACGTTTATAAGACAAACTGCAGTGACGAGTCATCAATTGATTAGCG
Source organism: Angiostrongylus cantonensis (assembly GCA_009735665.1). Taxonomy (NCBI): domain Eukaryota; kingdom Metazoa; phylum Nematoda; class Chromadorea; order Rhabditida; family Metastrongylidae; genus Angiostrongylus; species Angiostrongylus cantonensis. The sequence goes on from MQTX01000038.1 coordinate 2,350,680, forward strand.
CCGGTTCTCATGCCTTTTCTTTAGACTAGGAGATGAAGTGGAGAGATAAGGTGGGGATGATCCGCTAATGGTAATGAAACACATTCACGATCGGGTTCCATTGAAAAGTATCAGAACACATCCACATCCACAAATTGCAGAAAAGCCAAGCATGTGTAGCAGGTAAAACTAGGAAACCAACCAACTATTCATTAATACTCTCGCGACGTTTAAGCTCCATGGGATTAACATGTAAGTTTGCGAGAGTGGTCCGTATGATCTTTGTAACGGTCATTTTCTCTACGGGAGTGGTATGGAAGTTGCAGGAGTGGTCGGCATAACCTCAATATAGGTCATTTTTTTCCGGTGATTTATTACAACACTCCTCCCAACGGTTTGACGCCTCGTCGTGGCTGGTAGATGCTTCTGGGTGTCGGGGCTGCGATGTACAATGAGTGATTAATCTCCCCAGCTGGGCCACCAGACTTGAGAAGGAGTCCGATGTTTTCATCGGAAAGCTCTGTTTAGGGTAAACCTATACGAGGAATCACCACCGTCCTGGTACCAAACTAGTCGCAAGGCGGCAAATCTCGCTCTGATCAACAATGGCGGTGACTGCCTGGGGTGGTGGCGATTTGAGAAATCCTTCTGCCAGGCTGACTTCGGGATTCCAGGGAATCAAATTGGCGAAGCCAACAAACATCAGGAATAAAAACTATACTGGAGCCCGTAAAACCATTAACGACGGATCATCCAAATACTCAAATAAGTAGATATTTTAGCATTTAGAACTGTTTTTCTATACTTTTCAGCTGATTGATAGCTAATCCAGCGCACTGGCTGTGTAGGGCAACGACCATGAATAGGTTACATCGTAATAATCCCTCACTTAATAATTCACAAGGAACCTGTTTTAGGACGCAGAGACTGTTGCGTTCCAGGAGGGGACAGAGACGCCTTCGGTGTACTCGAACGTTGAAGTTTGACACTTAGAGAGGGATTTTGGCTATGATGTGATGATTACTCGTGAGGGAAGCTTTCCAGAGTAGCTAGAGTTTGTCTTTCGAAATTGACATCGAGTTATCTTTTTCTCTTATACATGATGATGTACAATTAATACATGCAATGTATATGCAAAGAATAAGGATAAAGCTCTCGGCGTTGATCTATCCCTGAGGGATGCGTTATGCATTCGACTTCATTAAGCATCGTTGGAGGTGATTGAATGCATATATGGCCTTTACAATGACTCACTAATATACACAATATATATATTCAGCACTAGGGGTCAGATAGCACAGTGGGGTAGTGATAACCTTCATCATGAGCATGGTGCTAGCTCGATTGCGCTGCGGTCCAACTAAGCTTCTCACCCCTCCGAATTCGGGAAATTCGTGCCGGATCTGTTTGGAAAAGTCATTATCTGCATTCAAGTTGGGAATGCTCCAGCTCGGCTATCTCAGGATTCCACAGAGAATTGTTCGGCCAACATCATACGACATTCAAGATAAAATGAAAATCCTCAAGCAGTTGTCGAGGATACACGTTAAAGTTGGAAGGTCTTCGTGGACACTGGGTGCGAGGAAGCGAGTCGAATGTGAGAAATGCTGGGATCCGCTCAGTAGATGTGAAGCCGAGTTATGTAAAATACAATAAAATAGAATAAAACAAAAAATGCTCAGTATTTAACTCGACAATAGAAGCTATTGACAACAGCAGTAGCGATAACATCTTGTGATTCTCGGCTGCACTCTAAACCGATGACGGGGAGCAGAGATGGGTTATTGATGTGGTACATCAGGCCGTAAGGTGCTGGCTCGGCCACCTATACCACTTTTTCACCCACTCCACGTGGGAATGCCCTAGTTCGACTACCCCAAGACTCCTCGGAAACTCGACAACACAATTCACAGGAGATCATTCAATCTACGGTGGTTCAATTTGTACGAGCCCGAAAACGATCACATATTTCAAAAAGCATGTCTTAGCTTATAATGAACTTTACTTATTGGAATTAAAGCTTTCAGGATGTGGAGATCTTGGCCAGTTAGAAACAAGTTTTCTTATTCGACCATGGCAACAACTGAATTCGTTTTGTTGAGTACTTTAAATGCGGATTGCACCTTAGGAAAGCTCTCATTCCTTTTTAGAGTGGAAGAAAAGTCTTTTTTACAAGTTTGTCAAGTTATAAACTTCATAATTTTTGCTGCTTACCAAAATTGTAGGTGTTTATCAGAATAAATTCCCCATCGCCTATGAAGGGCATAGAACGCTAAATTCTTGACCAGTAATTCAATGTTTTCGGGGTGGAGATAGCACAGTGATTAGTGCTGCCGTCGATGAAGAGGCAAGGGCGCTAGTTCGATCCCCGCCCCAACACTCTCCCCCAATCCACGTCGGAACGCGTTAGCTCGGTCATCACCTAGATTTCAAGGTCCATCGATTCGATCAGCATTCTACGACATTCACAAAGAAAACCAAATCCTCAAGCAGCTAAAACAACATGCGAAATATTCGAAGACCATGGTGGATGTTGGTTGCAAGAAAAACGCGAAAGGAACGCGAGAAATGCTGGGACGCGCGCTGTAGATTGGACGATGATTCATGTAAAAATAAAAAAATTTCAATGTACATCATTTCCAGTTGTTACGACGAGTCGTGTTTACGACATGGAATGGTCGGTTACAAGGATTGTCGAACTATATTCAACATAAGTGGCAAATTTGTCCCAAATTCTGATAGCAATGTGTCTGGCAGAAGAAATGTATTGTAGTAAAATTCAGTATATACTGAGAACGATCTACGTCTAGACTTTTTAAACACCTGATTTCGCTTCAATTCCTGGCATATCCTCAACAAAGCTCAGCGAACTTTGAGCGCATACGTTCTGCTGTTGCTCAAGGATTACACTTTCGTCATGAATGTAGTTAAATACTCGTTAAGTACATTTTCCCTGGAGCCCTTATATAGCCGAGATAGAGAGCTCCCACTTGGATTGCAGAAAGTGAACTTTTCCCAGACAAGTCTGTTACTAATTTCCTGACTCGAAGGGATGACATGCTTGGTGAACCTGGGCAGAATCGAATGAGCACCGCGCTCGCTATGATCAACATCACTATTATGCGCTACCCGCCCCTCTTCTACCTCTAGATGGATAAAGTAAAGGCTCTTCTACAACTCTTTTAAATTCTTATTCTCATAAGCCTTCTAACTCTTAAGATTTTGTCGTCATTTTCAGGAAAGAAACCAGCATTAGGCATGTTTAAAGTGCGGATGAGTTCACGAGCTTTTTTGGGGATCCGAGATTTCCACGGTGTTCGTGGATGCGTTAATTAGTGCACGTTAGAGTTCCTGAGAATTTTTCTTCATGGAAGACCATGAATAGTATTACACTTTTCGTGTGAAGTCTTCTTTGTTTAGCGTTCTCGACAACAAGCTAGGAATGAAAAGCTCTTCGTGTTCTCATCGTGTAGAAACCGGGTTTGTTGGAGACAACCCTGGAGCGGTTGCATTGCGCTTCACAGCTATTTTATTTAACGATATGGGCTGATTCAACGTATAAGATTCAACTCGCATGCCCATGTTTATTTTTATGCATGCATTCACAGATATAATTATGTGTACGGAAAACGTAGTAATTGTAGCGCACAGTAGAGAACTGATTCCGGATTCACTTACATTTAAAAGCATCTGACAATCCGAAAACTTCTGTGGCCTCCCAAGAAAATTTCAAGAAACCCTATAACCTGAATTGCCTTCCTTCCAGAGTGGTGCGGTATTCATCATACTTTTTAAGGTTTGTTTTTTCTTGCCATACGTGGTGGTAGTCTCCTGTCAGCTTAGTGACGACTGCGAGTATACCTGCGTGATCCATGAAATGCGTATCACAAACATGTCCGTTGACTTTGAACTTATCAGCACTGAAGAACGTTTGCATCTTCCTGGTGTTCGTTCTGAAGTCTCCTCCATTTATTGTCAATGCTACTCATTAAATGACGATTTCTCTTTTTTAATATGTTCTCCTGTGGACGCGCGTGGTGCATTGGTTGGAGGTGGCACTGACACACATGGAATCGATCCCCGCGCGCATGGCCCACCAAGCGCCCCATCCCTACGGAGTCGGCAAATTGGTACCAAACTTGTCTGGGAGGATAGCAACACTGGCTCGATAGATTGGTAACCGTGAGTCATTCATTTTAAAGGCCAGATAAAGGATAAAGGCTATTCATTCAATCACCTCCAAATATTGTTAATGAAATCGAATGCATGGTGCATCGCTCAGGGTTTGATCAACGCCGAAAGCTTTATAATATTTTATCCTTTACATATTCTTACGAATCGCCCGTATTCAGTTGACGCGAGGTTGGTATAGACGTTCTCAGTGCTATTGTTGCTGTTGTGGAGGAGCTGACGTTCCGACGACTTTGCCTTCCTCAGAGTCTGGACGTCCTATGTGTAACAATAGCCCCGCAATTCGGTGAAATTTGTGGTGTTAACGAAGATCCAACGTATGACTGTACACAAATATTTCAAGAGCATAGTACTCACAATGCTTTTAGACCACTCGTGTTTTGTTCACGAGTGATCATGAGTGAGACCCACCTATGAGGATCGGAATCAAAAAATCATTCTGAAACGAAGCGCCAGGTCACGTGTGATAGTGAGGCATTTTCTTTCTGGCTGATCTCTAGACATTTGAAATTTATCGAAAACGCCTCAAGAGTTATTCGCGTTGATGTTCTTGATTCCTGCGCTAGGATCCGCACAGTCACTTCAAAGTCATCGTCATTGTGCTTTTGTGCCCTATGCGTACCTAGAGGAATGCTTTGAAAAATTTTAACATTCCAAGCTAGAAGTTCTTTTTTTGCGGACACAAAGCGGTGTACCCGTTTCCTCCATGTATTCCTCACTGCATGCGTTACATGTGATCAAGTATATTATACCTGAACTCATGCAATCCCCATCTCTCCCGTTAGGACAGATCATACAGTTTTCTGAGCTGCACCAACGATCATAGAGGCGGTTGCGAACTAATTGAGAGAGCAGGATATAGGAGTGAGAGGTCAATAACTGTCACACAGCTTTCAAGACCACTTTTTCTAAAGCACCTCTTATTGGCGTAACTTACTTCGCTTGATATGAAGGGTAGATTGAAAAGAACCTTATTTAGATTTGGAACCCTATTTTGGGAAATAACCCTACGTTTTGGTCCGAACTAAGTGGCCTCGGCCTCATAGCTACTTGAAATAGTTATTTTTCGCGTCCAGTTTAGCGACTCCTTCCTTTCCTCTCTCCTGTGCACACATTTTTAGCCGTTCGGTACATGTTTTTGATGAGCGCTATTTTCATATGTGAAGAATGTGGAGGATTACGACACGTATCACGATCCTTATTAATACTACAGATTTCATCGGACTATAGAGCTATTGTTACATGTGATGTGTATAGGCTCTGATGAGTGTGAACTCGCCGGAACGTCGGCCACAGAACAACAGCAAGAACAAAAGGAACATCTGTATCTACCTAGCGTTAGATAAACAAAGGCAGTTCCTAAGAACATATGTCTTCATGTCAGATTTAACCACCGTGTTATCCTGTTCCCCGCTTCTCCGAGCTACTTCAGGGTTCTCTCCCCTTTGCTGGTACTTCTCGAAAAAATGATGAGGTTGTCCACAAAGCAAAGGTTTAAAACGGATTTTCACCACTGCACGCTCTTTTCGTCAGACACAAGTCACTTCATCATCCACTGTAATGTATCTCTTGTTAGCCACGATAACGTGGTTTCGCTTCTTCGAATCTAGTTCCCACAGATGATGACGCGTCGATAGCACACTGTATTTTCGTGGTAAGCATGACAGATAAAGCTCTCGGGGTTGATCAATCCCTGAGGGATGCGCCATGCATTCGACTTTATTAAGCATCTTTTGAAGTGATTGAATGCATATCTGACCTTTACAATGACTCACGGTGGCCCACCGATATATCGACCCAGTGTTGCTATCCTTCCAGACGAACCTGGTACCAATTTGCCGACCCCGGAGGGATGGAGGGCTTGGAGGCCCTGGGGCGCCGGGCTCGATCCCATGTGTATTGCAGAGCGCCTTCGATCACTGTGCTACACATGCCAGTATTTTCGTGGTATGGTCACAATAATAGTCAGCTAGAGCTTTCATGTGAGACGTTTCCACTTCTCAGTCTACGATCGCTGATAGGATTGCATTCGGTTCGGCGTCGTCGCATGGTTTTTCATGGTCGACAGTGAAGTGGACAAGGAACAAGTGTAATTCCCATGGCTACGGATACCGTTCACCCGTGATTTACACAGCAGAATTCCTATCGGAAACCGGCTTGCTCAAATGGTTTCACGATGGGCTAATTTATAAGAAAGGTTGTGGGTTAAATGGAAGGAGCTAAGGAGGTAGTTACAAAGATGACTTTGATAACCTTTCTTGGGCAGGATATCTGCAAAATGCTCTACTAATCAGACACCCCTCTTTTTGAGGATACAAGTCCATTCAGAATGCGAAAGGCAGGTGAAGCTTTACTAATAACACGTTCTCGATTGATTCTTCTACAGCTTGAATCCTAAGGTCTGGAAAGGGGTTATCGAACGAAAATGTTGGTGTCGAACTCCTTGGTCATCAATTCCACTTCATAGCAGAACAGCAGAACGTGGTCGTAATCACATCTTCTTCCAAGGTCAATTTGCCACTATTTTAGCTCCAATATGCACAATATTTTGCCTGTTTTAAACAATTGGAACAACATGAACGATGCGTGATTTGCATCGTGGCGAAAGTTTTTAGGACTTCTTTGGGAAATTACCGACAATTATCACGAAACCAGTTCCTTCGTCATTGTGTTAAGGATTGGCTAAAAAGCAAACCATGGATAAATTGCCACCAAAACCATTCAACAAAAACAACAGCTGAATTTTATTGGAAACTTTGAAGGGCTTTCTCTTCAAATTAGTTTGTAAGAATTAATCAAACTTTCCAAGGCACATATCACAGTGTTTTGACATGCAGTGGTGAGCTTACTCAACAGTGACTGATTTGGCCAGATTTCGTGGACGATCTACCTGCAAAGAAAAGTTCAGACAAAGAAATCGCTTCAAAGCGGACTACATAAAAAATTAAATCGCCCCACCATGGTTACTTTTATGTACTAGTGCTAAAGAGAATCCCTTTTTAATAAACCCTTTTCCTTATCCTCCTTTGTGCTTACAACGAGTAACGCCGATAATTTTCGCCAATCTTTATTTTTAGAATCAGCAAAATCACAAAATATGAACATCCGAATTCTCATTATTAATCCGTACCAACAGTTTACCGCTTCATCTTGGGTAGGAGGTGGATTTTGGGCTAAGATGTAAAGCGGGTGGATTCGTTCTGTCCGCAGGGTCTCACAAGGTAACAAGGAGTCCGGGTTTCCATCAGGCAGCCTGGCTATGAGCAAAACAATACTAGAATTCACCACCGTCCTGGTATCGAACTAGTCGCACTATGGCAAATTTCACTCTGATCCACAAGGGCGGCGACTGCATGTGGTCATGATGACCTGAGGCAGACTTTGTCCAGGCTGTCTTCGAGACTCCAGGGAAACAGTGGATAAACCAGCAAATTTCCGAAGAATGGATACTATGTTGAGGCCCGCACAACCAGTGAGGATGGGCCATCCAAGTAAGTAAGTATTGTTTGTTAGCATGAACGGAGATGTTGAGAGTCGGAAAATACCATATGCTCAATTTCGTCTAAAACGCTCAAAGTTCGATGTAATACTGGGTCGAAGGATAAAAGTATAAAGATTAACGCATTGGTAGTAATTCGCAGGGAGCCGGCCCAAAAAAAACCGGTGTTCACAACATATATTCTCCATTGATAAGCCAATACGAGATTGATGGAAAAGTGTTTTAGTTTGCTGCCTATCCGTTCCTGCTTCAGTGCTTCCATTCTCTTATACACGTTCGACAGCAAATTTTTCAACCAGGAAGTGTAGAAGACCTGTTCAGACCAAAACACAGGATCAAATCAATGTGTGACGTGCGTTTAGCAGGCACTGTAAAAACAATGCGCTACACATTAATAAATAAGGAATAAACCTCTCGGCATTGATCTATCGCCATGCATTCAACTTCAGCTAGCATTGCTAGGGGAGAATGAATGCATATCTGGCCTATACAATGACTTGCGATAGCCTACCGATATATCAACTCAGTGCTGGTACCCCTCCCAGACAGGTCTGGTTCCAATTCCTCGACTCCGGAATGATAGAAAGCTTGGTGAGCCTGGGGCGCGGGATCGAACCAATGTGTATTGCAAAGCGTCTCTAACCACTACTCTACACTCAGACGCATTAAATCAGCTTTACCCAAAACAAAGCAGCAAAGCTTTAATGACCATTTGTAAGGTGTCAAGAGTGACATATTTTCTTTAAAATTCTAAAGGTCGTAAAATAAAACTTGCATTTTGTCCGTTGAGTTCAGCGATATGATAGGCCATCAACTGCAATGGAATGACGGTTAAAATGTTTTGAACACAGTCAACAGTCTTCGGAACTTTCAGCACATGTTCCATTCCCGCCAAATCCTAAGTCATAATAAAACCACATGAAAGTAGTGAAAATCAAGGTGACCATGTGCATCAATGCGATAATACGATCATCACCTTTTCAGGCACAGAGCGATCTGCTATAATAATGGGTGCTCCTCCTCGTGCTACAACTTGTTGAAGAGCATTCAAAGACTTCTAAAAAGAGGAATAAGGGTGTGATCATAGTAAAAACCATAAGACAATAAACATTTTGCTCCAACCTTATAAACGGAATCATTACAAATAACCATACAAACACATAAATTCTCATCGACCATGGCCAACGGCCCATGTTTCAGCTCACCGGACATGATTCCTTCGCAGTGCATGTATGACAGTTCCTAAATATAACCATATATTATAGCTCTTACGTAACCCTGGAACCTTGACTAGTGACAGCAGACCTTAATTTTGAGAGCACCTTCAAGACATGTCGCGAAATTATATCCTCGACCCATGATCAGTAGCGATTTCTCTTTATAAAACTTCTGAGCAATTTTAAGCACTTCCTCATCTAATTCGAGCACCTCTTGAATTAGACCTGTAAAAACTTCCAAACTTTTTGCAAGGAACAATTTGTTCAGAGATCATAACATAACCGATTTCAAATTGAGAAACAGCTAGATCTATATGTAAACATTTGCTGTCGTGGGTCCTTCTATTATTCTCAACATCAGACATCTGCAAAAAATTTTAAGTTACGACAATTTATTCCTTTTGTGCGCTAACTGATAGTTACTGAATAGGTGGCTCCTTTGTTTGCTTCTAGATGAGCAGCTAGATTAACAAGTGGGGTTTCAAAACGGAACATGTCACCGTATACCTAGCCCACTGGCTTCGATGGATTAGTTAAACTGAAAACGTTAGAAACTGTAAACGTAACAAAAAAACACAGTACGTGACCTTTAAAGATGGTGGAAGATGAGGTGGACCGAGGTGTTTAAGCTGGTAACATGTTTGAAATGCTAGATCCTACATAGTTTTTATTTTGTAAACTTTACATTATGGCGCGTGTGGCGCAGTGGTTGGAGGCGCCACTGCGGCGCGCACGTGAAATGCGCCCATGGCCCACCAAGCCTTCCATCCCTCCGGGGTCGGCAAATTGGTACCAGACTTGACTGAGAGGATAGCATCACTGGCTCGATACATCGGCCGGCTACCGCGAGTCATTGTAAAGGCCAGATATGCATTCAATCACCTCCAACGATACTTAATGAAGTCGAATACATGGAGCATCTCTCAGGGATTGATACGCCGAAAGCTTTATCCTTTTTAAACTTTACATAACCACAGCAGCCAGTAGCGCAGTGGTGGTACTGATGCCGATTAACACGAGCATAGTGGTCGCTCGAACCTGCTAAGGACTAACCAAGCCTCTCATTCTTCCGGGGTCGGGAAACTGGTAGCGAACTTGTCCGAGAGGGAGTCACTGTATGTAATCCAAGTGGGAACGCCTTAGCTAGCCTGGCCATCTCACAACTCCAGGGAGAATCGATTCGATCAGCATTTTTCGACACTCGAGATAAAGTGAAAATCCTAAAGCAGCAGGCGAAACCATATGTGAAAGTAAGAAGAGCTTCGCGAATGACGGAAACGAGGAAACGAATCGAATGCGCGAAGTGCTGAGATCCACAAAGAAAATGTGAAATACGGGTCCTCTAAAACAATTTATAATATAACCACAACGATGCTGAGATATGACTAAATCTCGGGACCTGAGTTAGTGGAGGGGCGCTTGAAGGGTTTCGAAACCACAGTTACCCCTTATACTTTTCACATTTTGTAGCCTGAAATTTATGTCGACCGACCATGCGAAGGCAGTTAGATTTAGTAATTACCACACTATATAATCTTACCTGGTAGCTCACCGAGAGCGGTAATGATCTCTTTCCTTCTGCTCATCATTGAAATACGGTCATCGGATAATACAAGAGCAAACATTAGAAGAGACAATATTTGTGATGTGTATGCCTGAAGGAGAACTTGGTGAGCATATATTTCGACATTATAGGCAGAGCTGATTTTCATGCGGTTTCAAATCACAGCTGAATATCACAAATCTGTTTGTGTTCTGCCTACAGCCTGTTCCAAAGCAAACAAGACATTTCACTTTTTATTTACTGCCTACAACAATTTTCTTACAAATTAAAGGATAAAAAGGATAAAGCTCTCGGCGTTGATCAATCCCTTCAGAATGCGCCATGCATTCGACTTCTTTAAGCATCGTTGGAGGTGACTGAATGCATATCTGGCCTTTACAATGACTCGCGGTGGCCGGCCGATGTATCGAGCCAGTGCTGCTATCTTCTCAGACAAGTCTGGTAGCAATTTACCGACCCCGGAGGGATGGAAAGCTTGGTGGGCCATGGGCGCATTTCACGTGCGCTCCGCAGTGGCGCCTCCAACCACTGCGCCACACGCGCCCTTTTCTTACAAATTACAATTTTTAATCGTCTTATTTGTGAAATACAACCACAACATTGCTGAGATATTTGCAAAACTCTGGACCACAGGTGTCTAAGGAGGGGAACGAACGCGCTATTTTCCTTTCCGGGAAGTAACGCGTTCACGTTCATGCGTGTCACGTGTTCAGTGCCATCAGCCCGCATGGTGTGAATGCGTTACTCCCCGGAAAGGACAAACATTAGAAGAGAGCTTTCGCTCCCCACCTTAGACACCTGTGGTCCAAAGTTTTGCAGATACCTCAGCAACATTGTGGTTGTATTTCACAAATAAGACGATTAAGTATTTCACTTTATTCTTGATGAGCAAACAAGAGGGTGTCACTTTACTCCATATTGACGAAAAAGTTGACGTTTAGAAGGCTTTCGCCTTGTTCATTGCCTGAGAACATCAAGTTGGCCGTAATCTACCCAGCGGACAACCTCCATAATCAAAGTAGAAAACGCATGGAACCAAGATTTCGATCGCAATGAGAACATAATCGCACGCACACCCATCGCTTCCTTTGAGTCTTCCACTGAGTATTGGAGAACGACTGCACAGATTTCACATGGAAGCGTGATGCGTCGCTTATATTAAAGTAAACAAAAGGATAAGGCTCTCGGTGTTGATCAATCCCTGAGGGATGCACCACGCATTCGACTTCATTAAGCATGGTTTGGAGATGAGTGACTGAATGCACATCTGGCGGTTACAATGACTCGCAGTAGCCTACTGATGTATCGAGCCAGTACTGCCACCATCCCAGGCAAGTCTGGTACCAATTTGCCGACCCCGGAGGGATGGAAGACTCGGTGGGCCAGAGGTGCGGGCATCGACGGATCCCATGTGTGAGACAGAGCACCTCCGATCACTGCGCCAAAAATGCGCCTTTTTGTTCTCACACTAAAAGATCAGTGTTAAATATCCCGTCATATCCCGCGTTATTACGAGGCATTCTTCTATGCGTTTCATTTTCAAATCTTTGGAATTTATCCACAATTCTTCGAGAGTTTTGCGGGGCGAACTCGATTCCTGTGCGAGGATGATAACTTATATTTCATTGTGCGGCTAGTGGAGTATTTGGTTTCATATTTGATCTACTGGCTAGGTGTTCTTTCACACGGACGGAGAGTGGACCACCTGTTCCGCCAACATATTCGTCCCCACATGCTTTACGGAAGATTAGGTACACCGTACCCGAAGTCATGAAATCACTGTGTCTAACGTTAGCGCATAGTATCCAATTTTTCGTCGTACGTAGAAAGTGACACAGGTAGTTACGACCGACCTAACTGGCATTATAGAGTGTCTGGTGGCATTTCAATCACCCGAATTCTCTGTACCAGCACTTCTTAGGCAAAGTTTTATGGCCGCATTTATTTCATTTGAAATGAAGAGCGGTTTGGTTTTCCTCTACACCTATCCCGAGAACAACGGTTTATTAACCACTGGAAATGGCTATTTGCTGCGCCAATTTCAAGGAATCTTCCTTTTGCTCTCCTCCTGTGCGCACAATGGTGGCCGCTCGAAACATCTTTCTTAGAAGCGCCCTTTTTGTGAATGAGGTGTGAGCGGAGAGGTAATAAACTAGTGTTTTGTTACATGGTTTTCGCTAACAGTTTGTGATGTGGCCATTCTCAGACAGGGTAATTTGAACGTTCAAAAATGGAAACCAGTTTTCTTTTAGTTTCTCCTCGGTGAATGTTGAGCACTATGACTGCTCTTTCAACAATTCGACACCGTTGCCCATCTTCTCTTGTGTGGAGAGGATGACAAAAGAATCACCTGTATATCTACAGTAGAGTAATGGCTGTATACGGTTTCCGGTGCTTTCACCTCAGCGTGTGAACTCTTGGAGCATTATGGATAAAGTTTCCAAGAATCCATAAATAGACCGTAAGAAGAAATCCCTTGTCATCACGCATGATCTCATATAGTATTTAAGACTGATATTTTAATGAGAGAGGACCATTTCCCATTCATGCGAATTCTTTGCGGTTGGCATCGACGTGGAAGACTCAGTGTGGAACAAAATGGAAAGCTGCAACTGGGTGAAGAATCTATTTTGTTTTCGATGCGATTAAAATCTTGGCTTCCTTTTTTCTGTTTTGATCATGGAGGTGTTCGGTTCAGTAGATTGCAGACAAGTTGATCTTTCCAAGCTTTGAAGAACGCGAAATCCGCCGAAATGTCAGCTTTTTTGTCAGTAGAGAATAAGGTAACAACCTCTTGCTTGCTCATTAATACGACTAAGGTTGTACGATACGTTCTAAGAACTGTTAAGGATGAAGTGGAAATTCTTTACCAGAATCTATCGATTATTTTACTAAAATCTCTCAAATCCGAACACAACCTCGTCTCAGACAGAAAACACTTTCGATTGGTAAAAGGACTGTGGCAGGTGTAAAAGCAATTAATTCAGTCCCTCCTACTGAGCCACCATAGAGTTAACTTCGTAGGGGTTGAGCACAGAAATATTTTATCGTATGAAATGTGTAAGGGCGCGCCGAGAGCTCTATCCTTTATGAGATGTGTAGCAACTATTCCCTTGAATACTTTTCATTTTCCGACATTACGTAAAGTTTCCTATGCCAATAATGTTTAGTATATTCGACATTTATCCTTGGCTTGCATTGTTACTGTCACAAACTTCATATCTTGGAAGGAGGTGGATAGCGCAGTGGTTAGTGGTGCATTCCATGACGAAGCAAGGTGCAGATTCTACCCCCTTCGAAGTCTCTCCCCTAAATCAACTTGGAAACGTCCTAGCTCGGTTATCTTTAAGAAGCGCTGGGATCCTCACAGTAGATGCGATAACAGGTCATGTAAAAAGCAAAAACTTTACCATCTTGTTTACGCCGCTTTGAAGAATTTTATTATTAGGTTTTTCATCCACATAATCAGCATTAATGACAATGAGACCTTGCGTAAGCATATCATTGTCTTAAAGCGAGTAGAACCCGGTGAAATGCTCCTGAACGCGGAACGGAGAAAGTGAAAATTTATTGGCGCTCGCTCTAGTCACCCGACGATCAACGGGAGCACAAGTGATACAGGTGAAGATATTCCTGCTACCATACCGTTACTATTGCTATCGTTACATAGAAACAGCTTAATTAGCCAAGTTTTACAATAACCTGAGCGTTCTATTGCAACAAATCCCGCGTTGGAAATGCGTACGAAGGCTAGTACTCTATAGTGAGCTAAGTAATTACTCGGCACCGCCATCTGATCCGAGGAACGGTATTCCACTACTCCAACTGACATGCCCCATACATGGATCCCAAAACTTCCATTCGTTTCGTCGTGTCGACAAATGTCTTCCAACTCATCGCGTGTAGGTTCGGCTACTGCTTGAGGAATTTTTATCACTCTGAATATAGCTGAATGCTGATCCACTAGATTCTCCCTGGAGTACTAAGATATCCGGGTGAAAGCGTTCCCACTTAGACTGGAGGAAGTGAGCGAACCTCATGTAAGCCTGGTACCAATTTGCTGATACCGGAGCTATAAGAGGCTCAGTGGGCCCGGGTTGATACCACCACTATTCTTGAGATGAATGCTATCATTACTATTCTGCTACACATACTCCAATATAAGTATTACATTTCTTAATACCATTCTTACCTTTGTAGAGGCGACTCCTATTTCAGGACCTGCATTGATATGAATTCCACAGTGGGATTCACGACATAGCGATGAACCTACGGTATTTGTGACTCCTATAAGGAGAGCACCTCGAGGCTTACAGTACCTGAAAAATAAAAGTGGAGCAAAAAAGTATAAAAACTGCATTGCCATATCGTGGCCATCTTCGATTTCTCTATTCACTGAAAAGCTTCAACACACCACAAATTATAATTTTGAATAAAAATCAATATCATCGAGTTATTTTTAACATTTCAGTTTAAATTCATGCTGTAAATATTATATTTCACAAATAACGGGCGATATGATCTACAATATGAGAGCACATTGTGTTGCACCCAGAGTGTTTAGTGAGTGACACGTCAGCTCCCTTACCTAAGGGCCATGAGGGTGTCGGCTGTCTCTCCACTCTGGGAAACGAAGATGCAAACATCATCGCGGAAGATCGGTGTCTTGCGATCCAGAAAATCCGAAGCTAGCTCTAACACAACTGGCAATTCCGAAAGCTCCTCCAGAATCTAAACAATATTGTAATAATATGTAGTCATCAAGACGACAAATATATCGACAATCACAACGATGTTGAGATATTCACAAAACTTGGACCCCCAGCTAGATCGAATCTCGATTCCGCTTTTTGGTGGCTGGCGTATTCCACACTGCACCACCGAGGCCCTTGCTCTGCGTTTCTTTTAGCTAGTTTCCTATCTGCCAATGCCATCAGCCAGAAAGTAAATAAAAAGTAAGCATTGGTATATCGACATGGTTAAAAACGGGCGTTTTTCATTTATGAAAAGGAAGAAACCTAAGGAACGCATCGTGATTGGAGCGCAATTCGAATTAGAATTACGACGACCCAACGTGCACAGATTTAAAAATTTGCCAAGTTTCTGTGTTTAAAAATGAGTAATGAAAAGCAAATGATGAAGGAGAAAATCCGAAAAAATTCACAAAGACACGCACTGATTCGGCTGCGTACAGGAACATTTTAAGCAAACACAGTTCATGTTAAAGTGAATTTTACTAATTGGAATAAAAAAATATTTTAAAAAAAAGGTTGAAGCTTTCGGCGCTGATCAGTCCCTGATGGATGCGTCATGCATTCGACTTCATTATGCATCGTATGGAGATGATTGAATGCATATCTGGTAAAAATTGATGCACGATATGTGGTTCTATTTTTCTTTTGTATGTTGTATCAACAATCATTTTTGAACACTATACTGTTATAATACCTCCCAAACGTTTACCGCCTTATTGTGGCCAGGAGGTGTTCTTGGGTGTTGGGCTACGATGTACAACGGAGGATTCATCCCCTTGGCAGAGTCTCCTAAGCTGACGAGGAGTGCGGCGTTTCCATCAGGTAGCCCAGTGAAGAGTAAAGCAATACCAAGTTTCACCACCGCCCCGGTATCAAATTAGTCGCATAGTGAAAAATCGTCCTCTGATCCACAAGGGCGGCGAATTCCTGGGTTGGTGACAACTGGAGAAATGCTTCTGCCAAGCTGACCTTGGGAATCCAGTGAAACAGAAGGGCTAAGTCAGCAAAATTCCGAAAGGACGGAAAAAATGCTGGTGGTCACACAACCAGTGAAGACGGGCCATCGAAGTATCCAACTAAGTATGGCTATAATGATGCTGAGATATTTTCAAAATTCCGGACCGCTGGTGCTCGTGGTGGAGAACGAGCACGCAATTACCTTCTCCAGAGGCCAACGTGTTCACTACCACACCTCGCGGTTCCTTCGTTTCGCTTTTATCTCAGTTTCGTTATTGATCTACAGGTGCTATCACCAATGCTATGCTATACATCTACACATCTACATATCCAAATCATCTATACACATAAAAGGATAAAGGATAAAGCTCTCGGCGTTGATCAATCTCTGAAGGATGAGCAATCCATTCGACTTCGCTAAGTATCGTTGGAGGTGATTGAATGCATATCTGGCTATTACAATGACTCGCGGTGGCCCACTGCGGCATCGAGCCAGCGCTGCTTTCCTCCCAGACAAGTCTGGTACCAATTTGTCGACCCCGGAGGGATGGAAGGCTTCGTGGGCCATGGGCGCTAGTATCGACTCCACGTGTGTGTCGCAGTGGCATTGCCATTACCATTGCGCCACTTGCGCGCTTTCTATACACACATACAACTATGTGTATATATATATATATAT
>MQTX01000038.1:2367552-2453480 GCA_009735665.1 Angiostrongylus cantonensis
TATTTTACGCGCTTTCGCTCCGTATAATTGAATAATTGATGTAAATTGTATTTATGATAAATTTTGAAGGTTAGATAACATATGTCAAATGAATGATTAGAATCCCACATGTCAAAGCAGTAATTTCGACAAAGTTGTTTTCACGAATTCGAAATCCGGTGAAATGCAGCGAAAAGGGCTCGAGAGATTAATGAGGTACGAGATAAAGGTTGTGTTAAGAAATTCTCAATGCGATGCTAGAAATGTTCCAGATAATCAATATCTATCTGGGTTGTTAAGCTAACACGAGGTTGATAAGAGGGTTTATTCGGATAACGTTTCGACGCCTTAGCTTAATAATGTTACTAATCTAATGTCATACTGTCTTAATGTCTTAATAATGTCGTGTTGGCTCGATAATCCGGAAAGGCACTGATTATCAATGCCGAAGATAAACGACGACCGATTTGAAAAATATTCCACATAGATTATAAATATCCTTAAGACCATTGAGCAAAGCCCTTTATCTTCTAATTTATTAGGCTGCCAACACTTCAACTGCTTTAGCTATCAGGGATTATGTCTTAAAAGTAAAAATTCCATCTATTAATCCATTACACACCATATGGACACCACAAAGTGCAAAAGAAAGGTGGAGCTCTCGGCGTTGATCCATACCTAAGGGTGCTCCAGGCATTGGATTTTGTGGTTCCCTGGAGTCCCGAGGTCAGCCAGACTAAAGTCTACCCCCGGTCCTCACCACCATAGACAGTAGCCACCCTAGTGAATCAGGTGATTTGTCACCATGTGACTAGTTTGATACCAGGACGGCTAAAGCACTCTAGCTATCGAAAAAGTTTCTTTTATTGTCGAAAAATCAAAAGGCGTGCAGCCGATGAAAAACTGATCGTGTTTGATTGGACCAGCTACACAAAACGGTGCCGAGGCGTTATGGACTAATATGCAAAACATGTAGCGCAGTGGTTAATTGTCTCCTATTATACACATGCAATTGTTGGTTCGGTCCCGCGCCTCGAGAAACTAAGCCTTTCACTCGTCAGGGAGTGACAAACTCATACCAGACCTATGTGGAAACATGAGGACACTGACTCGACACATCGATGAGTCGTCGAAACACTACAAATCGTTTCAGTAAGCCATTAAAGGGCAAACATGCATTAAGTCAAAATGTTTGATGAAGTTGAATGACGCATCTCCCAGAGAGTAATCAGAGTGTGCTACTTTATCCTTTCAGTAGTATTTTATATAACAGTTCCTCCTATTTGACTTATAACAACCGATTCTGGTTTCTCGACAACTACCGCGATATTTTTCAATGATCAATGTACTTGAAAACCTTTGAAAACCGCATAGACCCCTAGGAAAGGCTTGCCTTGTAGTTCTAAAGGTTAAGAAAGCGTCCTCCATCATTAATAACTAGTACAATATTGAAACCAACATACCTGCCTACACGCGATAGCCGAATTGTAGGACGTACCACACGCCACTATTATAAGCCGACGACATCTCTTGATATCTGAAGTGTAGTCCTAAATAGTATCTAACTTACTAAATATGTTGTTCCTTATATACAAATATATGCATATATATATACATACGTATATACACATCAACAATTAATAGACTTATGACCAAAACCTTTATTCCACCCAGGACCACTTGTCCACTTGGAAGAAGTCGACCTCTCATAGTGTTCACTATGGACTCCGGTTGCTCGAAAATCTCCTATAAATAATTAACGCTTCAAATGATTCTGGATACTAAATCAATCACATATGACACAGACCTTTTGCATGAATGTCTTGAAATTGCCTTTCATTATTTGCTGTAATTCCATATTCAGATTTTGTACTTCTCGTTTTTGCATTGTGTCCTCAGAAGAGCTACGACCAACACGATGGATTGTTAGGGCTGAAATCAATGCTTATAAGGACTGTGAATGTGAATGAATCACGCTGAGATGTTCATCCCCAGCTTTCCTTATGAATAGTAACCATACAGTAATCATATAAACACAGTTTTGCGAAGATATACATGTCAGAACACGCTTTATCCGAAGATATTCTATGGCACAACAATACTATCATCCACAATGAAGCTGAGATATTTGCAAAACTCCGGACCGCAGGTGTCCGCGGTGGGGAACGAACGCGCTACTACCTTTTCCATGCACTAACGCGTTCACCACACACCATGCGGATCCTTCGTTTCGTCTGTCTCTCAGCTAGCCTGTAAAATAAGCAGCAAATACTATCATCGTTATGTTAGTCGGAAACCAGCTGCAAGCTTCAACACATTCGAGACGTTATATATCCTTTCGGATTGGAGTTTAGTCGAAGTTTGGATTTTCCTTCTATTTTTTCGGAAGTTTTCAAAAGAAGAGTGTAGCCGGAAACATCATTTGTATACCCTGAGATATCAATGTGTCCTCCTGAACGGACAGTTGCTGAATCGCTCCGCTACTAAGATCTCCTACGAAAAAGAAAGTGAAAAAGTCTACAAAAGAACTATTTTTGAGTGCAAAAAAACAGGACTTCACCTTGGACCAATTTGCTAAAAAAAAGTCTGTGAATTCTGATAGCTTCTACTTCATATTTCAAAGAAAGATGAAAAGGTCGAAACGTTAGCCGGAGGAAGTTTTTCTTATCAACATCGTGTTAGCTTATCAATGAAGGGATACAAATTATTACTTCAATTGGAAAGGTCTACTAGGAGCTGAAATATACCAGCTTAAAATCTAAAAGTTTGGTTCCTCGGCTACGTGCGGGTTGAGTGGCGCTTGTAGCGTATTGGTTAGAAGTACACTGTAGTGCACACAGGTTCATTGGATCGGTTTTGCGTCTTGGGCCTACCATATCATAATTGCCCAAAAACGGTTTAAAAACGTTACAGATTCACATGAAAGATTAGAAACTTAAACGAGGATACCTCCATCTTCAACAAAAGCTACATCGTCGTCCTCTAAGAACAGCACCTGTTTCGTATGCTCGATAATAGCGGACGCATCAGATGCAACAAAGTATTCCACCTGAAGTGGTAATGAGTTCACCAAGGTTAGTACACAGCAAGAACATCGACAACCAACCTGCCATTCATCAGAATCAAATGGGCGAACCTTCGTGGTGCTTTTCTTGTGTTCCATAATTCGTGTGGACCCGTTCTCTGAAGTTTAGGTTAGTATTACTATTGGAATTTTAGCTTTCACATTAACGAATACAAGGACTACGGGATATACTTCCTGGAAACCTAGTTTAATTTGGATTTATGCTGCTAAAAGTGCAAACGGATCAAAAAAAATCTGCAGAAATGACTGAGGATTCCCTTCATATATTCCTCACGGCTACGCAACTCGAGAATCACCATCAAAACAGAACCAATAGCTCGCAAAAAACGAAAGCTATAGATCCCCTTCATTTTATGGGACGTCATTTTCGTGCTACCCAACCCGCAAAGTGATGCATCTACTGTGTAAAAACTATAGAGTCCTTTAAATTCCTCACAATTCTTACCATGTGTGAGATCAACACCGTTAGTAATGTCGAGATAGGAGTCATCGCTTGTAGAGCAACGCACTGGAATGAATAAAGCAAAATGAAAAAAAACGTTGTAAAAACAGATGACCACAAATCTTTTGTGAAATTACAGCCTACTACAATACTTAGCTATGATTTTAGTAAGCGAAAGAAAAACAGAAATGATCGTCAGGAGAAAGCCCACAGCAGTTGAGTTGAAGCGAATCGACGGACAGAAACACAGAGAAGCATGGAAAAAATGAGACTACAAATCTACAGATAGTCATTAACATCGAAATTCTAAGCTGAATATTGTGAGAACAAGCGACTAAAGTAGTGCGGATTAGATACCTTGTTGAAGTATAGCTATACACGCATGCATTTATATATATATATATATATATACATATATATGTACATATATACAAATATACATATACATGTGTATTCATGTATGTATGTATGCATGCATGTATTTATAAATGTTTGTATGTATATGTGTTTATTCATAGAAAGAGAGAGAGAAAGAAAACTAGAAGCTGAAAGCATAAACTCTGAAGCGCTAGATGCTTTGAACTCCGAAGACCACCTTGGCAGTCATTACTTTGTGAAATAATGTGTATTTTGTACCTACAGGGTCTGCCAACATCTCTCATTAAGATTAAGGTACCAAGGGATCTAGTTTGGTTAATGCTTGAGGATTTGGTCTTCTTATAGTTTTGAATGCTGCTGGAGTAGACTCCCGTGGAATCCCACTGGAATACTGTGACAGCTGTCACGTCTTTACCACGGGCCTTTGTCGGTTAAACAAAGTTCTTTCCACAGAGGACTAGTTACGATTTGCCTAGATCCCGTGACTTCATGAGTATTATTGAACGAAACCCTTAACTCCTAACTGCACATCTCACATTCAAAACAAAACATACAGATGTACACACCCATATAGTTCATATGACATTTTCTTCATAACTGAACCAACCACACGCTGAGTTCGTTTACCCTCTGTGGCATAGTCCGAACAGTTACGCTCTCGTACCTTCTCACCGAAAAAATTAAGAGAAAGTGGTCTAGTATGGAAGATGTGAAGATCATGGTGTCTCTCAAATTAAGCGAGCCCAGTAGGAAGCTTTGATTCACGAGAAGGATAAATGGAGACTAGTACTGTTCAATTAAGTATTAGCGTATTAGCATTAGTGGTAATATGCGTGTTGGCAGAGTGTAATCTGCTTGGAGGTGACCTGTGATACACTTGCATCGACCGCATGCTCAATTCCGCGCCTAGAGCTCACCAAGCTTTCCATCTCTCCTACATTGGCAAATGGTACCAAACTTGTCTGCGAAGATGAAAACACTGACGCGGTACATCGCTGGGTCACTGCAAGTTATTGCATAGGCCAGATATGCATTCATTCACCTCGGCGATGTTTAATGAGGTCGAATGCACGGCGCACCCTCAGGAAATGATCAACAGCGAACGCTTTGAAGCTTTTTCGATTCGAAGTGATGCATGTGACTGCAACATAATATATCGCAGAGAAACAGCAGCCGTATATAAAGGGTCAAGCAAGGAATCGAAGCGTTCGTCTTTAACAACTGCAATGCACAGCCAACGTTCCTTTGTCCGGTGAAAAACCTGGAGACATTGCTAGGCATTTTCTTTCCAACCATTTTCAAAACTGTTACCCTTCTAACCAGCAAGCTTTTCACACTAACTCATAGATATAAATAAATCCTACTTCCAGAGGAGAACGAAATACTTGCCATTACGGAATACGGAAATGCGTCACGGAACAGCGGCCCGATATTAGTAAGCAATTAAGGGACACATTCCCCTAATTAATCGGAATCCAATTGCGAATTGAAAGCTAAGCCTAGGGCTAAGCCAATAAAGACGAGAAATAATTAAGGAAAAACAACTAGATTTTTCTCCCAGTACATGAGATTTGTCAGAAATATCTTCCACACTCTGAATCCGACGTCAATTGATTTTTTCTTCTACGTGGGGATGTATGGGCGCGTATGGCACATTGATTGTAGGTGCCATTGCGACACACACGTGGAATTGATCTCAGCGCCTATGGCTCACCAAGCACTCCACCCCTCCGGGGGCGGCAAATTGGTACCAGACTTGTCTGGGAGAAGAGCAGCAATGGCTCGACACGGTGGGCCACCGCGAGTTATTGTAAAGGTCAGATATGCACTCAATAACTTCCAAACGATGCTTAATGAAGTCGAATGCATGGCGCATTCTGAAGGGATTGATCAACGCCGAGGAATTTATCCCTTTATCCTCTAAATCTATAGCGCAGTAGTTAGAAGTGCCTTGCAACACACATTTGGTTCGATTCCGTGCCCAGAACTCTTCAAGCCTACCGTCGCACCGCCGGAGTCAGCAAATTAATCTCAACGCCTATGGCCCACCAAGCCCTCCATCCCTCCGGGGGCGGCAAATTGGTACCAGACTTGTCTGGGAGGAGAGCAGCAATGGCTCGATACATCGGTAGGCTATCGCGAGTTATTGTAAAGGTCAGATATGCATTCAGTTACCTCAGACAATACTTAGTGAAATCGGGTGCATGGCGCATCCCTCAGGGATTGATCAACGCCGAGAGCTTTATCCTTTTTAGCTCTAAGTGGAGTGGTATATTGCCGACGTGGGCTGGCATAAAGCCATTTTCTTTCTGTCGGCTATGTGGGCATTTAGATGCATTTGCACTTCTTGCGCTCAGTATGTTGTACCTAACGTCGGCTTGTATTCTCCACTTAATTTTTTAAAATTTATTTCTCATGAAACGTCTTACAAGTCTACTGTGCGGATCCCAGCACTTCTTGCATCCGATTCATTCCTCGCATTCGTGATTCGCGACAGTCTAGTTTTGCGTGTGGGCTCGGCTGCTGCTTGAGGATTTTCCTTTCGCTAATAATATCGATTAATACTGATCAAATCGATTTTTCGTGGAGTCTTAAGACAACCAGACTTGAACCTTCCCAGCTGGATTGCACAGAATAAACTTTTCCCGGAAGAGTCAGTTACCAATTTCTGAAATCCGAAGAGGCTTGATGAGATAAAGATAAAAGGCTTAATGAGTTTGGGGAACGGGTTCAAATCAGCGTCATGCTAGGCCTTACTATCACTGCGCTACTCGTCCCGTACTTAAATATACATAAAAATAAGTCAATATTTAAAAAATTTCTGAATATCTGTGCGTTGTACGGCAATTATCTTTTCTAGCCATAAAGTGGTACAAAGAGTGGTACCAGTGTACTGGGTTTGTGCTTAAACATGGTGAGGAGGTTGGTGGACCAGAAGGTCCCTCATGAATTGCTTCTGATTCTAATTCACACTGCTTGTAACGAAGAGTTAAGCGTCGCGTCCGACGTTTGAAATTAAACGTCGGACTAAAAGTGTTAGGAAAATTGTGATAAAATCCACATTATAGTAGCCCAAAAAAGAGTACAAAGCCTATATACTTGATGAAAATGATTCATTACCCTCTTCCAGGGGCCGATGCTCTTCGGCCCATTGCCATCCAGCACCTAAAACGTCATTTCGATGGAAAGTGAAACTGTTCGAATGACGCATTGATCCTTATTTTAAACAAATATTGTGGTCACTTAAGAGAAGTATGCGTAGACAATTAATAATCCCCAATTATAGGTGTGCCGCCATAGCTGGCCACAAGGTATTGGTCTACCGATAAGTTCTTGCTTCCTTATTTTACGATAGACACTATCTAGCTAACGACCAATGAGCGGGTGTCCTCAGCGTCCTTACTCCTATACCTCATTTCATCTACACGTTCCAAATTTTGCACATAAGCACTAAGCTACTAAAAATCTCACAAGATTTTCGTTAATCATTATTTACTATCATCACTTGAACATTTAAACTGAGTTCAGTGATGTTTCCCCTCATTGGCGCAATGACGGATGCGTTTCTCAGAACTTGATCCCGTTTATATGTGTACCTGCTACTTAATTTGTGTAATGAAATACAGCATTATTCTTCTTAGTCTATATCATATCTTATCTTCTTATTTTTGTTCCTGGATGTCGGACTGCGACGCAACTCTGATTCACAAGGGCGGCGACTGCCTGTGGTGGTGAAGACCTGGTGCAATCTTTGCCCAGGCTGACCTCGGGGTTCCAGGGAACCACAATGGCTTAACCAGCAAGTCTCCGAGTAATAGAGATTTTGCTGGGATCCGCACAATCAGTGAGGACGGGTCATTCAAGCATTTAAGTAAATAAGTATCTTCTCATTATTGACGCTTATAAGAAGAAATCTTTCTTTTTTGATCACAATGAACAGCCCTGAAATACTGTAAACCGGAAAACGCTCGATGATTCCACATTAATGTGTACATTCATTGGTGGATTATCTTTCAAAGTTTTCGTTGTAACATCTTACTCATAAGAACACTGTAAGTGTAAAGAGAAACTTCAATACAACCATATGAAAATATTGCTACTAGTTTGTGACGAGAAAAGTAAACCGCAACGAAAAGTCCCTCCTAAAAATCTGTTGCTGGAGATTTCCACGCCAAATTAAGAGCGGTCAGCGAAAGTGAGCACACGGCAGAAAAATTCGAAATAGCAGAACGAAATGAGGATGGAGATCGTCCTGCAAGACTTCTTTCAGGCCTCCTTCAATGAAATTGACTTTTCGAGAAGAGAGAAAGTCGCCGATGGACATGGGACTATGCTGGCGGCACTACTCTACCGTACTCATATTTCCACGAATGCTTTTGACACCTCATTGGTATCCAGATTCTTCACGGATCCAATCTCTGCCCTCTCTGTGGAAAGGTTCGATTCAGCCGTAAGCCGGAGAAGAACTCCTGCCATTGTCCAAGATAACCGAAGCAGGTTGCTTATGACGAGGATATTCTCGGTAAAATCCTTCCATGTGACTGGCAGAAAAAGGAAGACTGCAAAACGCTTTTCGAAGGACATAAAAATTGTGCCAAATACGCCTCGTTCTTCAAACAAGAAGCTTGGACCGCATCTCCCTCCAGCAAAGGAGTTGGTCGCGAACAGAACAAGAGTATCGCTTGACTTTGCTGCAAGAAACCTATCACGGCTGAAAATAAATGCGTTGTAGAAGATCTTTGCAGGGAAACTTATATCGGTAAAGGTAAAAATTTAACTGAGGGCAAAACAAAACGATCTAATTTGAAGAAGTGCCATCAGGATCCGTGCGGCTATAGTGTTCCGCTATCCACCCAGATGAATGAATATAGGATTATCACCGCGTACTTCCTTGATGTAGAATTGATAACGGAAATTTTCTACATCAATTGATCCCGTTACACAACTTCGTCGTCTTGGACACACAAATTCCCGCGAGAGAAACTAATCGGGATTCTAACCTTTAAATTCAGCTTACGATAGAAAACATGAAAAAGACGAGGTTTCAGGACCCGGTAATATCACCGCCGGTTTGGAGCAAGAAGCCACAAATTGCGTGACCTTTTCGCAATCCATGTGGCATCTTGCCTCCAGAAAGAGAAAACCACAGACCAGCGAAGTGCGCTTATCCAGCTCAAGAAAAGTGACCGAAGGGATTTTCGTGATTATCGTCGATATGCTTGTTGAGTGTGTGCTATAAGATGTCCGCGAAGGTTATTCTACAACGCATACCAGAAACATTCGATGAGGCACAAAGAATTGAGCGAGCAAGATTTCGACAGTAATTTTGTTGCATGGAACGCATCCAAACCGAGTCATGAATCATAGAAGTTTCTCAGGAATGCCATCTTGTGCTAAGCATCATCGAGTACGAAAAAGTGCTCGACACCTTCAAAACGAATTGGATCCCATCAACCGTTTACCAAGGAATCGACTCGTTCTACATAACAACTCTGTCTGATTGTTATTGTAACTGCACCATGAAAATATAGCTTTTCCATTGACCCTTCACCATATCCATTGGAAAAGGGTTACGACACCACATCGCCAAAACTGTTTATTGCCACATTCTAGTGCATAATGAAGTCACTCGACTAAAATTAGGAGGGTATACGTGTTGATGGAAAATTCCTGTCAAATCTCCGTTTCGCCGATAACATTGTCATCATTTCAAGAAGTAACAACAAAGCGCAGACGATGCTAAATGAGCTCAAGGAAGCGAGAACAAAGACTGGACTGCGCATAAATAGGATGAGAACCTCGACCACAAAGAATCCCATAGTGCAAAGGCGAACAGATCGAAATCAATAGCTTTATGATTGCAAAAACTATCACATACGTCAACCCTGGATGTCCGACGAACATGGAGAAAGACACGAAGGAGGAATTAGGTAGAAGAAAGACTGCAGCTTCGGCAACATCTGGGCTTCTCAAAGAAGCCATCGACCATTTGAAGGTCCCGCAAATCTGCGCTCACCTTTTCGATTCAGCAGCCCTATTAACGATCTGTTATGCAGCAAGAGATCTGCAGAATCTTTTGGTCCTTCTGCTATCTGTTTTTATTACTATATGATCGGACAAGTTTCGATGACAGAATGTTTGAACGATGGCTTCTGAAAATTAATTGGCACTCACACCGCCTAGTCGGAATTGGCAGCTCAAATCATCGAAACCTGCCCGATCTTCGATATCCAGGAGAACATATATCGATAGAAAAGCACATATGAGACGATCACATAGTAATAAAAAGAGATAACAGATGGACGAAAAGAACAGTGAAGTGGACTCGTAAAGAATGCAAACTTCCTCTTAGAAGACTACCCAAACAATGGACGAACTTGCTCGTGACTAATGTCAACTATCTGCATTCGAAAAATGTGAACAATTTTAAGAATTCAGAATGGGCATCGCTGACGTCATCATGTTCTAAGCAGACCGCTAACATGGACAACAACTACACGGGAGATAAACGTGTAGAAAGTGTGTTGGGATTCGCGCTGGCATTTAAAATGGGCCATCCAAGTATTAAATACGTAACTTTACCATGGAACAATTCCAAGTATTTCATCACTTTTTGGATCATGCTCAACGCCACCACTGGCTATGAGGGAAGCGCATCAACACCATTCTACTCTCGAAAATGCCAAGGGAATTTCGAGCATCTTTGGGAAAACTTGGAGATATCGGTTATACTTAGCACCTTTGAACGTTTTGTCACCTAGGTTGGCCGTGATTTGAATCAGGTGTTTCGTGACATATTTTTAGCATCTCTTCCTAATGACATTAAAAGCTTCAGTATCAATCACAGAGCCATATCTTGTCTATATGGAAATTTTTGTACACCGTTAAGATAGCAAACGAAATGTACTTCTAAAATGAAACTGAACACGTCATTACTTCACCATTTGACGAGGGAATTAATTGAAATAAAAGTGACTACTATGTAAGGTAATTCGCACCTTTACTGAAAGATACGGGAAAATGATTGGTTTGGAGTTGGCTGTTACTCTTGATACCAACCACAAGCGGTGAGCCTCGTCGAGTCGCTACTAGCTGTCCGGGGAAGTTCGATGACTTAAACGCCAAAGCAAATGCACCTTCCTGAAAATTCCAGTTGTGCCGGGGTATGAGCAGTTCGAGGCAATACAATGCAAGTTAGTAAAAAGATCTATTGCGACAAAGTCTTGCATTATTTCCTCTACTCACCAATTGTTGTACAACGACTTCTACGACTTGTCGGAATGAGAACTCTGGGTAGCGGTCATGTATGTGTTGCGTGAGCTTTGCGATCACCTCAGTGTCCGTCTCTGACTGAAGTAGAAATATTTATTAGTATTAATAAACATAGCTGCACTTAACCACATGAATCAAATGAGCCCTGACATAAGCTTCTCGTAATATCTCTTATCATAAACACTAGCTACTAATGGATAACAGTGGTTAAAAGGATTATTTCATAGATTGAAATATGAGGCTGACATGATTCGCATTTATTGATCCCATCGATTGATTACCACGGATCTCCCTCATATGAGGGATCTCGAACCGGTTAGTCGCGAAGCTATGTGGCGCGTCCCTAGGTGGCGGATAGGGGGTTAATCGCGGACCAAAAGCAACCTTTGCTTCCCTGAGACGCAGGTGGATCCAAGGGATGGACTCCCACCAGCCCCCATGTTCAGCAGGCTATACGTGGGTATCAAATATGCTAATGCAGTAAAAAAAAGGGCCTTATTTCCCTGACCCCGAAAGAGCCCCCAATTTGGCAGCGTTGGGTGCTCATTCAACATCTTCACGTTAGCGCCATGAGAGGTGAGACCTCGAAGGTCACCATGATACGTCTGTCTCAAGAAACTCTCGAGCTAATACGCCAGCGTGGAATCGCACGAGCTGCAGGCAACCGCGAACTAACGTTCCGAGTTTGCGAAACAATGCAGACAGGCGATAAAAGAAGATCTTAAAGAGAGAAGAGCAGCAGTAATGGTCGAAGCTGCAGAGGCTGGGAAAAGCATTCACAAAGCCCGCCGAAGCTTCGTGAGTTACAGGACCAAGATGATTGCACTCCGACGCCCAGACAGAACAATAACAGCGAGTTGACACTAGGTTGGTACAAAAAACTTTTGTTCGGTCAATATTTCGGCGTCTTCGCCTTCCACAAAGCCAATAGGGCAACTCATTTATAGAAAAATTATTGATTACCCTTACCAAGGTCCAGTGAAAGTCAGTTTTTAGGGTATTGCTTTGTTAACTGAGTCTTCGAGATGATCATTGATGGGGCTTCAGTTTTCCGTGCTGTCTAAAGGGTAAAACGGGTACAGATTCTATGTGTTTTCTAAAAGCGCAGAAAAATGCACAAGTTTTCCAACGTGGAAATCTGACTTCTGCTTCCTAGTTCGACCAAAATGAACAAACTGTAGATAAATTAGTGTAGAAATATCGCTTATGAAAATGCGCTCTGAATATCTCATACCTCGAATTTACGTCCCTTCTTCTTTAAATACTCCTTAATCTCTCGGTAATTTGTTATAATTCCATTGTGAACTACCACAAACTCTGAAAGATGTCTTCATTTTAGGAGTCACAAAATATCGAGCTACGAGGCTATTAATAGAGAGACAGAGCTTGTACGCTGTACGCGACCAACGACGTAGATATCAAGGAATAGCACTAAAGAATATTAAGTTCAAACCATTCTTCTCATTGCTCCGTTGTGGATGGCTGTTCACGTCTTTCGGTTGGCCATGTGTAGCCCAACGAGTGTGTGCGATTCCACAGTGGATATCGTATTCTATTTCCATATCCAGTGAACATTATGAAAAAGTTGAGATAAAACCAAACATCTTAATGAGAGGTTTCTTCAAACCCTAACACCCACGCACATATGGCAAAAACGGTGCACTACGAACAGTGCAGTAATGGTATTGCGGTCTTTTGCGCAAGATCATTCGTCAAAATCGAAGTTCGACTTTTTCAACTTCATTTATTTTTAAAACTATTCCAGAACAAAACAATATAACCATAATGATGCTGAGATATAAACGTAGGTAGAAAACTAGCTGACAGAAACGCAGAGCGAGGGCCTTCGTAGCGTAGTGTGTAACGCGCGAGCCCGCGGAAAGCGGTATCGGGATTCGATCTGGCCAGGGGTCTAGTGATTGTGATTCACATCATACCATGCCGTGCAAAATTACAGCAGGCAGAAAATGAAAGGTTAACAAAACAATGTAATTATAGGTGAAAACCAGTATTTCCGACACTTCCTTGTGTACAAGCGCAATCACACTCGTAGTGCTATGCCATTCACATCAAACATTAATGAGGAGGAAATGATCATATCGCTTTCAGAGAGGTTTCAGAAAGGTTCAAAAATGATGAAGAGGAAATATGTGGGCTTGAGCCTTAAGCGAAATTTCCAGTATAGAAAGAAATTTGTCTCGTGTTGAATGCAATAAATAATTCTGTTAATTCCTAATCAAACTACCGCATCTGTTTGCATGCAAATCCATCAATAACCTTTTTTGGTGAAAGTAATTTCGGGGGAATGTAATGCTGTTAGCACTCTCACGACGGCGCCTAATCTAGGGTTCACTATTTATTACAGACTTGATGACCCTTACTTTTCAGCCTTGGTGTACTTGCTGCTTTTTTGAAAATAAACAATAATTTCTGAATAATTGGGGAACTCACAGGCTGTGCACTTGAAAGGATTGTAGGAAAGACTTTGCTCTATCGTTCTATGGGTGTAAATACTATTTATAATACTAGTTACTATATGTTCCTAGCAGTTTCCCGCCTCACAATGGCTTGGAGGTGCTCCTGGTTATCGGACTGCGATGTACAGCGGGGCAATTCATCGCCTCGGTAGAGTCACTCAAACTACGAAGGAGTCCGGCGTTTCCAATGGAAAGCCCAGCTAAGAGTAAACCGACAGTATCAAACTAGTCGAATCATGGTAATCCTCCCTCTGACTCACAAGGATGGGGACCACCTGTGGCGGTGATGACCTGGGGCAGAGTTTAGTCTGGGTGACCTCAGGACTATTGGGAGCCACAATGGCTAAGCCAGCAAAACTCCGAAGAAATGGGGATCATGCTGAGGCTCGCACAACAAGTGAAGATTCCGCACTGATTTTCATGAAATCAGCAATCAGTGTAAAATTGGAAATCGTTTCATAGTGCAGATGCAAAGAACGTTGTCAGCAAGAGAACACCACTAATCATCTGACTGACAGTTTTCCAAAGATAGGCATAGGCATTATTCTTTATGGCAACCATGAAATATAATTGTAACAAAACGAGTGAAAAAGATCAATAAGCATTCCGCAGAATGCATTTTTAATGAATACGACATGGAAACACAGTTCCAGTACGATGCTTAGATATTTGCAAAACTCGGAATCACGGCCAGATTTTTATCCCGATTACCCTTTCCGGTGCTCAAATGTTACCCACAACACCACTAAGGTTTTGGCTTTGACTTTTTCTTAGCCATGCTTTTAACCCCAACAGTGCCATCACTCGTCTTTAGGAATGAGATCGTGTGCAACACCGGCACTGAATCCAGTTGAGACTGAGGATGTATTCGGAAAGAAAAGTTCAACATAGTTTCAGCATTTTTAACTCATCAAGGAGCATATGTATAAAACGATTGCTACTTCTCTAAAACGTTCCCAATCCATAATAAAAGTGCTCCATTATTACAAATCCTTCAAGGAAAGTCAAACAATTTTTCTGGACTTCAGACTTCATAAGTGCAGAGCTAAACATTACTAGGGGCGACTAAACCGCAATATGATAAGGGCTAAACAGTCATTATGGAATTTTTCGCTAACCTTTAACTGATTCAGCCAAAACAGAGACTTTTCCGGCTTTCCTAAGCAAGGCAATATCCTCATGAAGAGCGTGTGGATCATTACTGCCATCGATTGCAACACCTGTCAATTTTTTCGATATAGGAAACTGGAAAGGACAAAAAAAACCAAAGCTCTCGGCATTGATCAATTCCCGAGAGATGCGCTATGGATTCGACTTCATTAAGCATTGTTGGAAGTGATTAAATACATATCTGGCCTTTACAATAACTCGAGATGCCCTATTAATGTATCGAGCCAGTGCTACTATCCTCCCAGACAAGTCTGGTACCACCAATTCCTCGAGTCCGGAGAGGTGGAAGGCTTGGTGCCCCTTGGTCGCGGAGATCAATCCCATGTGCATTGCAAGGCGTCCCTTCTCTAGGAAACTGAAACGAACAAAAAATCACAAACACGGACCAGCCGAATCATAGCCCCTGTATTCCATTCGCTGAAGTCCTTGAATAAGTATATTAATGATTTCGCATCGTTTCCTTGGTGTTAGATAGTTAAGATATGCGAATATGCCACACATTTGACGTTCTTTACTGAAAACGTCAAGATTTTTTTTAAAAAATATGATGTCCAGATGTGGTATTTACACAGCCAACGATGAGGACCCTTCATTAACGCGAAAGGGTTGAATAAACAACGAATAAATGTAGGAAACATGTCATACACAAACTGTCCCGATCCGAAAAGTGGCTCGCTCATGGCAAAATTTGTGGACAGACTTCTTTGGAAAAAGGAAAAAAAAAGAAGAGAAACAGCCTATAGACGCAAGTCGTTAAACACAAAAATTCATGGGTCCTCCCCTGGGACCCTAAGCAAGAGTCTAAGAATCTTGAATAACCTATTACGGTAGTCGGTGAATGAAATAAAATAAGCACTCAATATCTTCTTGGTTACATTCACATCAATCCTCAGGTTATAAGATGTATTACTTAAAAAACTGAGGCTAAGAGAAGAACCAGGAAGTGAATGACTTGGGTGGCTACCGGACCGCCCACATCAAAAACCCGTGAAGATCGAATTCACCCGCCGCTGAATGTAGATCAAATTTGTTCGCAAGTGGGAAGAACATATTACAGGACCCGATGATTATATGAATAGATGAGGAATGAATAACATGTTTGGTGGCCGAAGAGGGGGTGTGGTCTCGTCCGAATGTGACGTGGTGAAGGGGCGGAAAAAACTCTACTATAGATGGAGGACATATGACATGTTCGCATGTCGTGTGAATGTGACGACACCACCCACCTATTCTATTCAAAAGTACCTACTGCTATCGCCACGTGGGAAGAAATGAGTGTGTGACCGGTATTGAACGTGATATCACCAGAGTGCCAGTGTGGAAATCCGGTTTTACACAAGTAAAAGTCGAAATTTAGGACTCCAGTTTAGGTCTGTGATCGATGGTTATGAAAAAAAATCAATTGGACTGAACACGTACATAATCGGTAGATAAAAGCCGTTACTGATCGCGTAGCCCATAGAATGTCAGTTGCAAAATATAAAGGTCCCCGAAGTATGAGTGGAAATATTAACGGTCCCGATTTGAAAATATTGTGCTCTTCGTGGCTCGTGTTGAATGGGATCGATTGAGCAACGTCATAATAGGGAAGTGACACTGGTAATGTTTATGTAGATTGCCGATTATACATATGCTGTCATAATAATAACTCAAGGGATAAATATGGGACCAAAGTGCTAAACTGGTAAATAAACCGTAAAAAATTCATAGAATCGGTTAATCTACGTACTTATCGACTTTCCGATCAGGATGTGTGCATGTACAATTTGAGATATGGATGTCGAATGTACCGAATGTCGGAAATTAAACCATGATCGACGAACATTCTGTTTGGTAACCTTCGATGTTTCATGTATTCGGATGTATGATCCGAAGATACTAATGAAATGAAAGCTCTCGGTGTTGATCAATCCCTGAGGGATGCGCCATGCATACGACCTCATTTAGTATCGAACCAGTGCTGCTATCCTCCCAGACAAGTCTGATATCAATTTGCTGACCCCGGAGGGATGGAAGGCTTGGTGAGCCATGAGCGCGGGGATCGATTCCACGTGTGTGTCGCAGTGGCGCCTCCAACCACTGCGCCACATATTTGTTTGTATGAATATACACATGATTTCATATTTATATGAAAAGTTAAAAAACAGATGATCGAAATGTTTAGGTCACATCTCAGCGCAAATCAAACAACTAACTAGTCATGTATGAAGGAACCTATGAAGCGATTATATCGTCGCCTGTGGCGGTTGCTGTTAGAACAGAGTAGTAAGGAAGGAACTAGATCAGATCTTAAAGAAAAAAAGTGAAACACTTGCAAGCGACACGAGAAAACATCAGAATTGTCACTTAGATCTCATTCTTTATGAAGTGAAAATTTTTGTTGGTTTTGTTAGTGTCATGCTTCTCAGTCCGTGAAAAAACCAAACCAATTTGAGGCAATAATAAGGACCGTTTGCACCGATCTTGCATGTCGATATTTCAAGGTGATTCATGAAATGTCTGTCAGCTGAGGTGTCCATAATGTATACGTTGTAATTGGTTACTAATAAGCCTTTGCTTTGCCCACCTTTGCTTTCTAGCTCCTGATGGTTAGGAGCAAGCTGTTGCTTGTTTGTCGTCGCAATTTAAGCAGAATCTCTACATGAGGATTTACACTTACGACCCTAGATACGTGCACACGTACAAATACCCATAAACTTTTTTTGAATCAGTACGAATGCTTCGCAAAAGCTGATCAAATGATCAGTCCAATTGTGGTAGCAGTAGGGTAGTGGTAGCAATCCCGTTCAGTACGCCGACTATCCAACCTACGCAGGATCTGGTTCTACCCCGCTCCTAACTCAGTAAACCTCTCATCTATCCGGGCTCAGAAAGTTGGCATCATACTTCTGTGGCAAAAGCCCACTTCCTCTAGTCCACCTGAGAATACCTTAGTAAAACTAGCCCAGAACTATAGGGAGAATGGACACGACCAGTATTCTATGACACTAATGACGAAGACGGAAAAAAGAAATGCTCAGGCAGCATGGAGCCCCAGACAAAAAGAATGCGAAAAAACAAACCGAATGCAAGAAGCGCTGGGATCAGCACAGTGTGGTACGTGCAACATCAGGTCAAGTAATAAAAAATAATAAAGTATCATAAAATATTAAGGGAAACGAGGACGCAGTCTTGATAACACATATATTATTCATCAGTTAGGAACGGCACTTCTAATCAATGACGATCGATGCGGTTGGTGAGCAGTATACTAATACATTCAGTCATGACAACCATGTTTACCACTGTAGTAGCTTTGCAGATTCCGGGATAGTTCGTTGAGAGGGCAATCCACTCATCCGCAAAAATCCATTTCTTATCCCTTCAATCGATAACTTCCTTCGATCTTCCGAATCTATAGAAATGAGACCCTTTTCACGATACGTTATTCCGATGGAATATTCGTGGATATCCTGCCATTTGACCCTGGAATGAATATGACAGCTGCTTTTGTTTCAACAATATTTCGACTTTTGTCTAGCGTTATTTTGCAGAACTCTACTGATCGACAATCTTCAATCTGCAATTTAATCCAATGCTATGAAATATGATTTCAGAAAGTAAGACGAAACAATGGACTCGAGCACCATCATTTAAAAACTAATGATACAGTCGCATTCGTGACTTCCAATAAATTGGAAGTGGGATAGCAGCCATAACCTCCATGACGCGCCGTATGAATCAACTCTGACTCATATTGTCCTGCTATTTGGTCATTGTGTAAAACTTTTAGCGTGATCGATGCCATTGAATGCTAAGAGAGTGTCCAACGAAAAATCTTCGGTCTTAAGTATCAGATATAAAGTTTTAGAAGGATATAATATTGATGAAAATCGTCGAGTAAAAACAAATTTAACTAAAACCAAACAATAAGAGAAAGTTTTGCAGAGATAAACCAGTTTCTTATTAGTTGGACACTTTTCAGCCCATTGTGACAACATCGGTCTTTCGGAGTTTTGCACGGTTCTTCGAGGTCAACCAACTATTGTGTAATCTCGATGACAATCTGGAATCGATCGCTATCAGCAACCGTTGTTCATAATTTGGAACACTATAGGCACTAATGCCTCCCAACGGTTTACCGCCAAATCGTGGCTGGGAGGTGCTCCTCGGTGTCGAACTGCGATGTACAGCGGGGGATTCATCTCCTGGCAGCGTCTCCCAAACTGGGAAGGAGTCCGGCGTTTCCATCAGGAAGCCTAGCTAAGAATAAACTAATACTAGGATCCACCACCAACCTGGTATCAAAATCGCATGGTGGCAAATCGCCCTCTGATACACAAGGGCTGTGATTGCCTGTGGTGGTGACGACCTGCGACAGACTTTGGCCAAGTTGACCTCGGAATTTCAGGGAACCACAGTGGCTTAACCAGCAAATCTCCGAAAAAATGGTGATTATGCTGTGGCCTGCACAACCACTGAGAACGGGTGGTTCAAGCATCAAGTAAGTATAGGCACTAATGAGTTCAATAACCTCTCTAGAGAATGCACGGCGTCTAAAGGCCTTCGTTTCTAGTAGTCGAACTATTGAAGTTCTAAACCTCTTTTGCTTGTGGAATGTTTAACCAAAGAATTCGTACAGATGCTATTATCAATATAACACATAGAATTTCCAAAACTAACAAATTATATAAGACAACATGTGTAACGTAGAATGGTTTATACATGTAACTTGCACAAAGGTGGGTAGATGTAGATGCGGGGTACCGCTGTGGTTACTGACTCAATCCATCCGAAATCAAGGTGATAGTTCGAAACTCCACCCCACGCCCTCCCCCAATTCATGTGAGACGACCGCCTGAGTTTGGAAAGCTCCAGGATTGCGAGGAGAATCAACTCGACTGGCATTCCACGACACTCGTAATGGGCACGAAATCCTCCAGCTGCAGCCAAAGTAACACGTGAACTGTGCGCAGAGCTTTGTGGACAATAAATGCTTGGAAAGCGAATCGACTGCACCAAATGCTTGGATCCGCAGAGTAGATCGCAAATACGGGTTGCGTGAAAAAGACTTGTACAAAATTCTTAATCGTGTATAGACTCAACCTTCTCTATACCCTTTCCTCATAACCTTGGAGTCAGTAGATATCTCAAATACCGTTAACAAATTCTAGACGTCGCGTAATTTTTTGTAGCGAAGTGACGATATCGACATGTTGCTTTCACAAACTATGTTTAGTTGATTCCGGCCCATCCGCTTCTATTGGCAGCGTCTCCCAAACTGGGAAGGAGTCCGGCGTTTCCATCAGGAAGCCTAGCTAAGAATAAACTAATACTAGGATCCACCACCAACCTGGTATCAAAATCGCATGGTGGCAAATCGCCCTCTGATACACAAGGGCTGTGATTGCCTGTGGTGGTGACGACCTGCGACAGACTTTGGCCAAGTTGACCTCGGAATTTCAGGGAACCACAGTGGCTTAACCAGCAAATCTCCGAAAAAATGGTGATTATGCTGTGGCCTGCACAACCACTGAGAACGGGTGGTTCAAGCATCAAGTAAGTATAGGCACTAATGAGTTCAATAACCTCTCTAGAGAATGCACGGCGTCTAAAGGCCTTCGTTTCTAGTAGTCGAACTATTGAAGTTCTAAACCTCTTTTGCTTGTGGAATGTTTAACCAAAGAATTCGTACAGATGCTATTATCAATATAACACATAGAATTTCCAAAACTAACAAATTATATAAGACAACATGTGTAACGTAGAATGGTTTATACATGTAACTTGCACAAAGGTGGGTAGATGTAGATGCGGGGTACCGCTGTGGTTACTGACTCAATCCATCCGAAATCAAGGTGATAGTTCGAAACTCCACCCCACGCCCTCCCCCAATTCATGTGAGACGACCGCCTGAGTTTGGAAAGCTCCAGGATTGCGAGGAGAATCAACTCGACTGGCATTCCACGACACTCGTAATGGGCACGAAATCCTCCAGCTGCAGCCAAAGTAACACGTGAACTGTGCGCAGAGCTTTGTGGACAATAAATGCTTGGAAAGCGAATCGACTGCACCAAATGCTTGGATCCGCAGAGTAGATCGCAAATACGGGTTGCGTGAAAAAGACTTGTACAAAATTCTTAATCGTGTATAGACTCAACCTTCTCTATACCCTTTCCTCATAACCTTGGAGTCAGTAGATATCTCAAATACCGTTAACAAATTCTAGACGTCGCGTAATTTTTTGTAGCGAAGTGACGATATCGACATGTTGCTTTCACAAACTATGTTTAGTTGATTCCGGCCCATCCGCTTCTATCGCTTTGGATAATCCGCCTTTTCTGCATTCTTTGTTGGTAATTTTAGTGCTTTTCATATCCTACGTGTTCTCCATGTTCTCCCTTGTAAGGTTTTTTTTAAGAGTTTTGATCTTTTGTGAGTGATGAAAAAACTCGTCTATTCACATCAATTTCGCCCTTCGCACAGTGTAATACATCGGCTATCTGGTCATGTAATAATTGATAGCAATAATGATAAATTTTGGATGGATGGAACCATTGGACTAGTTTTAAGCTTAGAAGAACCTCCGAGGCATATTGAGGGGATTAATTGTGGGAACATTCCATGCGGCAGTCCAGCTAAGAGAAACCAATACCAGGAATCACCACCGACCTGGTATCAAACTAATCATGTGGTGGCAAATCTCCCTCTAAGCCGTGTTGGTGAAGACAGCCTGGAGTGGTGAAAACTTGAGAAAAACTTCGGCTAGGCTGATTTCGGGACTACAGTGAACCACATTGGCTAAATGAGCAAATCCCCGGTCTTCGCAACCCGCGCAATACGAGCTCTTTCTTAAGACGTCGGAAGTTGGATAAGCAATGACAGGCGATCAAATCTCGAATTGCAAAGAACATCACTAGAAATGGAGAAAATGAGCACGCCCTCAACACGCCACAGAGAATGCTTCTTGCCGTGTACCCATAACAGCAGAATATTCTCTTAAGATGACGATTATTACGCCATTCTTGAGGCTGCTGGTTGCACCAATTCCATGTGATATCCCTACAAGAGGCGAAAACCAGGACGACCAACTTGCGCCAATTAGATGGCGAAACATTTGTTTTTCGTGGAAGAAAATTTCCTCTACAGAGGAAAACCAGAGGTGTGGACTTTGTCGTACACCTCATCTATTTCCCACCAGCGACCTCATACGAAAACCTATCGCTGCGCTTGGTCAATCTTCGTCTCCAGTTTCCGCGTCGAAAGAAAGTTCCGAACTGACCAACATGTACATCTAATGAGAACGAAGTGGACGCCGTCTAGAGCATGTTGGGGAAATGATCCTGAACGAGAAGTTCTTTTATGAATTGATTGTTGGAGAATGCCAAATTGGGAACCGTCGAAAAAAATGAATATAGAAAGCGGAAATTCAGCATAGGAGAACGAACTGAGAATGAGAACAGTGTTGTACGACTCCTGTCCGAGGCATGTCTGTTCCATGGGATTTTATTTTTCGAAAACGGAAAATGGCCAATGGACATGAATCTCTACCAACGGCACGACTCATGCGAATATCGATCATATTCTCACGAGCAGAAAATTGTGCATCTATAACACCTCAGTGTTATGTGGATTCTGTACTGGATTTGACCACCACTTTCTTCGTACGAAGTTTCTGACAACAGCGGCAAAAGAACTGTCGTCATCCAAGAAAAACAAGTCGTGTATTGATGAGGATGTTTTGAATAAAATCCTCTTCTCGTATTGTCAAAAAAATCGGGCTTGTGCCAAAAAGGCCTCAGTTCATCAAAGAAGGAGTTCGGACAGTGTATCGATTATCACTGAATAGTCACTTGTTACTTACTGCCTATTTTTTTCTCATGGCAAAGTATGATGTGGAATATAATCACAATGATACTGAGATATTTGTAAAACTCGGACCACAGATGTTTGCGGTGGGGATCGAACTCGCTGTTTACCCAGCACCTATTGGTTAAAACACGACTGGGAAAAAGACGAAACGAAAGACCCGCATGGTGTGTGTGGTGGTGAACAAGTTAGTCTCAAGGAAGGGCAATAGCGTGTTCTAATTATTGTTTTTACACAGAATATATCCTGGTAGTTCCTTATTATGAATAATAACGGTAAGTGGGACTTTGAGCAATAAATGTCCGTTATTTTCTAGTGCAGTATCGACGCTGAGATACCTGTGAAACTCCGGGCCAAAGGTGTCTGCGATGGGGATCGAACACGGTATTATCCTTTCTGAGGGCCAACACGTTCACAACCACACCATGCGAGCCCTTCATTTCTCCTCTACTTCGGCTAGTTTTCTATCTACCACAGCCACCACAAATTCTAGAGCAGTATTTTTTACATGACATCGATCACGAATGCTGGTCGAGTAGGTTCTCTCTTTAGTTCTGCGATAAAGGATAAAGGATAAAACTCTCGGCGTTGATCAATCCCTGAGGGATGCGCCATGCATTCGACTTCATTAAGTATCGTTGGAGGTGACTGAATGCATATCTGGTCTTTACAATGACTCGCGGTGGCCTGCCGATGTATCGAGCCAGTGCTGCTATCCTCCCAGACAAGTCTGGTACCAATTTGCCAACCCCGGAGGGATGGAAGGCTTGGTGAGCCATGGAGGCATTTCACGTGCGCGCCGCAGTGGCGCCTTCAACCACTGCGCCACAAGCGCCCGTAGTTCTGAGATAGTCGAGTTAAAGCGTTCCCACTTGGATTACAGAGAGTAAACTTTCCCCACACGAGTTCGGTGCCAAATTACCAACCCTGAAAGGGTGTGTCCACTTCCGGATCAGACTAGTATCGTGTTCGTAATAATAGCCACCGCCACCACTGTGCTACTCGCCCTTTACTCGTCATGTAATGCAGAAATAACGTCCGTTCTTTGCATTTACCTACATTTCAGAGCAAGTTGTCGACTTCTGTCCAGATTTAACCCCTTCTCCTTCACTTGGTAACGGACGCATCACATGGCCTCGTGGCTGGGAATGCTTCATCCAGGAAAATCTGTGGATATATCGTAGGGATGGCTGATCGCTGTGCAGCACAAGACTTCAAAAAATGTCATTCATATGGTACAGGGAGGAAACTCTCCTGATTTGTTCTGGGACTGACACAATATACACTACGTCTGACGTTTTACTAGAAAACAGAACTCTATGTTTGTAATTCTTTATATTGTTGTTGAGCAAACACAAGGTGCTATTTTAGTCCTTATTGCGATGAAGCTGACGTTTCGGCGGACCTCACCCTCCTAGGAACCTGGAAAGGTCAAGTTGACAGCAATCTACCCAGCCAAACACCTCCATAACCAAACAAAGAGAATGCTAAACCAAGATGCCAATCATATTGAACACAGAATAGCTTCTTAGCACACTCACCGCATTCTATGAGTCTTCCACTGAATATGTCACGTGGAGACCAACTGCACAGAGTTCACATGGAGGCTTAATATGCCATCCAGATTAGAATAACAGGCTTAAATACTGTTTGACATCCCGCGTGATTATGAAGCATTCCTTTCCGCGGGTCATTTTCGGATTCTTAGGGATAACCCAGAATGCCTCGAGAGTTTTGCGCGCTTGTGTTTTCGACTCCTGTACGAGGATTGACACTTCCACTTCAAATATGTGTTGGTCATTATGTTCATTATGTTAATCTTCTATGTTTGTACATTCCACGAATTCGAAGCCCCGATTCTGAGCCGTTTCTATGGGTTTGCCTCTTCATGGGATACTAATTATTTTAACATTTCTAAGTGATCAACAAAATATATCTTCGATTTGTCGCAGTGACATTTTTATCCTGAATGTCATGCAGCACTAGGAAATGTAAGTACATGTTGCACATAGACTTCAGAACGAGACTACCCCAGAATGGTCAGCTTTTCGGTCGGTGGTACGATTCTGGATAGATCTGTCAGTCCTCGTTAACCATACAAAGCCAATTGTCTCCAGTTAAAGTCACGACTCAGCAAACCAACGACCACTCCAACTCCTCTTCAACTGGTCCAACTCCGCAATGACGCCTAATTTTGAGTGGTGTCCGCAGTTACGGTTCTGTCAAATACTACGCGAGAGATATTTCCGTGTTTACAATTTTTATGTTAACTTATTTAATACGATGTTTACGATCCATCATAGCGATTAAGGGCTGCGTAATAATGAGCTGCTTGTCAGAAATTACCTTTTACCTAACGGACGATACCTGCTTTCCGATAACCGACGATATTCTCTGAAGTTTTTGAAGAGTTGATGAGTTGAGACCTCTAGAAGAGTTTCATAGACCTACAGAGACCTACAGAAGACCTATAAAAGAGGTTTTGTTTATCCCTTGGTATACACATTGCTATGTATCCGCCCATTCTACTCAACTGTGATTCATCATAACTATTGCGAAAAACAGGGCACTCAGTACTTGACAGTACTCAGCAGTTAGAAAAAGTTTGCGGGACTCACTATAGGCTGCATTGGAAGGACGATAGTTCCCTCTATTGGACTTGGGAAAGTCCCGGTTGCATGGTATATAGGGCACCTTTTTGAGATATTATCCT
The DNA here is from genome assembly GCA_009735665.1 of Angiostrongylus cantonensis. Classification (NCBI taxonomy): domain Eukaryota; kingdom Metazoa; phylum Nematoda; class Chromadorea; order Rhabditida; family Metastrongylidae; genus Angiostrongylus; species Angiostrongylus cantonensis. The sequence continues at coordinate 2,392,917 of MQTX01000038.1, forward strand.
CGTCTTTCTTTTCATCACACTTCTCTGGTTATTTTATTCTTGTTTCTCTCAAACATCTTTATTTTTATGTGACTATGGTCTCAACAGCCTTCTCCATCTATCTACCGGAAAAAAAATGACCTGTAAGGAGTCATGACGGCTACAGTAGTCTCTCATGTGTGACTGCATTTGAATTTACATGGAGAATTGATAAAAGGCACTGAAGCTGGTGAAGTCATGCTACTTGGGCCATGAATGACTGCTCTGCGGACCATACTCATAGGACGCCTTGCATGCCAACTATCATTTTTTTCCCAGTCATCCCTCGGTCATCATCTTTAATCATCTTTCCATCTCGGCATTTAGTGGCCGAAGAAACCAACAATAAAGTAGTTGCTAGAAATGTCGTTGAAGAACTTGTCGTTGCGAGAACTTCGGAATTCTGGACTATCGGATTGGACAAACCTTTACCTTGTTAGCAGAGGCTTGCGAATTTCACTGGTCCTCTTTTTCAGTAAGGTTGTGTTCGAACTTGATTATAGTGGCCTAAAATTCGTGGTCCGAAACCGTAATCAATTCTGCATCAAGCTAGTACGAAATCGCAGCTTGATATTTGTTGAACGACAGTTAAACAACCTTACAAAGCTATCCAGATTTAAGGTAGATCCTTGCTTACTTACTTACTTACTTGGACGGTCCGTCGTCACGAGTTGTGCGGACCCCAGCACATATGCCATTCGTTCCTTTCTCTCGCAACCGTAGTCCATAGTGGTGGTCTTGTTCGAGCGTGGTATCGCTTGCGAGTCTCATACCGTGATCTGTAAAGCAACTGCAGCTGCGGGTACAGCTGATTAACTTTGTTTACGAACACGTCCGCCCAACGTGTAGGTGGTCGCCCAAGGGGACGTTTGCATTCTCTTCGAGTCCACTCTACTGTTCTTTTCGTTCATCTGTCGTCTGTTTTCCTCATTATGTGACCGGCCCATCTATGTTTCGCTGTCGATGTAAATTCTCCTGGATCTCGAAGATGTGACAGATTTCGAAGGTCAGACCTTCGCATTCCGGCTAGATATTGATAGTGCCGGTTATATTTCAGAAGACATCGCTTAAACGCTTTATGGGTAGTTTGAAGCACTCTTGAAGTGGTTGAAGTATCAACTCACGTCTCTGCACCATAACAGAGCGCTGGGAGAACCGTAGAATCGAAAAGATGAGCGCGGATTTTCGGGTCTATTAGTTGGTCTGTGGCTTCCTTAAAAGGCCCGAATGCGGTCCAAGCTGCTCTCCTTCCTCTGTCAGGTTCCTACTTCATGTTGTTTTCCATGTTCATTCCATGTTCCATAGGTCGAGGTATACGTACTAAATAATCTCCGCTGTCAGGGAGTCATTCAGTTTAATTTTTTCGCCTTCGCACCATGGGCTCTTTATGAACTGGGCCATTTTCTGATCTATGCGAAGTCCGATCTTTATTTCCGCTTCGTTGAGCTCGTTGATCATCATTTCTGCTTCGCTAGTACTTCTTGAAAAGATGATGATGTCGTCGGCGAAAAGAAGGTTTGATAAGAATTTCCCATCGAGACATATGCCTTTCTTATCACGATCGGATGACTTCGTTATCCACTACAGAGCGGCACGAAACAGCTTTGGCGATATTGTGTCGCCCTGTCGAACCCCTTTTCCTATGGGTATGGTAAGAGGTCGATGGAAAAGCTGTATTTTCGTAATGTAGTACCGATAACAGTCGGACAGAGTTCTTGTGTAGGGCGGGTGCACTCCTTGGCCGACGAGCGCCGATAGTATTGCATTTGTTTCGACACAAACGCTTTTTCATAGTCGAAAAAGGTTAGGACTAGAAGCAAGTGGTATTTCCGACAAATTTCGATGACCCTGGACATGGTTTGGATGTGGTCCATGCAGCAAAATCCTTTTTGAAATCCTGCTTGCTCGGCTGATTGCGCCTCATGCAATGTCCTTGATATGCGTGAGAAGATAATCTTTGTGAAGAGCTTGTAGGGTACACTTAACACACATATGGGACGATAGTTACGAGGATCCCTTCGGTCTCCTTTCTTGGGCAGGATGACCGTGCGCGACGTCCTCTACTGGTCTGGGATTTTTTCTTTTGGAAGGTAGGCTGTCATGTGATTTGCAAGAAATACATGTAAATTGTGGCTTCCAGCTCTAAGGTAGTCAGCGGTAATATTAGTGGGTCCTGAAGCTGTGCCTCTTTTCATTCCTTCTGTCGCAACTCAAACCTCCGACGGAAGAATTCCAGGTGGTTTTCCTCCAGCGGGGATAGGAGGGCCCGGGACGGGGATTGTGGAACGGAAAAGGTTGGTGTAGAACGTTTCCACTATTAATTCCATATCATGGCGGGAAGTTTTGACGACCCCACCTTCGTTCATCAGGTCTGAAAACGGAGCATTATAATCACACAAGTCCCAATTGCATTTTTCTGACTGCTTCTTTTCTCTGCTGGTTCCACTAGTTTCTTCTGCTTGCACCGTTGTAGATCTTGCAAAGCTCTTCTACAGCTCTTATTTATTCCTAACCATGTTAAACGTGTTGCACTAGGATCAAGCTTCAGTTTCCTTCTCTTTTCGAGCAACTCCTTAGTAGTGGTGGAGATGCGATCCGATCTTCTTGCCTGAGGAAATGAGGCGGATTCGGCACAGCTTTTCAGTCCTTCGACAAGCAGCTTGTTGTCTTTGGTCGGGTTTTCATTAATCTGCCAGTCACATTTGGATAGGACTTCGTTCAGAATGTTCTCGTCATGTAGAGCTAGACTTTTTACTCGTGGTCGATGAAGAGAGTTGTTTTCCAGCTTGAGGTTGAAGCGAATCTTCGCGCGAAGAAGGCGGTGATCAGAACCAGTGCAGAATGATGGGACTACCGATGCGTCAAGTAGGCACCATCTTCTGTTTGTCAGAATATGGTCGATCTCCGCGTGAGTCATGCCGTTGGGAGACTCCCATGTCCAGCTGCGGCTTTCTTTCTTCTGGAAAAACGAGTTTTCATGGAAGAGACGTGCTGCTGACAGGAGTCCTGCGAGCCCTGTTCCCATTCTCATTTCTTTCTCCTAACCCAAAATTTCCGATCCTGTATTCGCTCTCGTTGGCCTTTCCTATTCTGGCGTTGAAGTTTCCGACAACAAATTTATGATATGCTTTATCATTGCGGATGACTTCTTCCAACTGATAGTAGAAAGCATTTAATTCGTACTCATCAGCTGTTTCGGTCGGTGAGTAGCAGTTGATGATAGTGATCTTCTTATGACGCGACAGTTGAAGACGGAGGACGGCTGTGCAAGGGGAAAGGATCTCGTATGAGTCGACGAGATGGACAGTGGACAGCTGGGCGACAAAGCCTACGCCGCCGACATTTCACGGATCACAAGGGTCCCGTTGTTTAGTTTGCATATGTCGGTCTTCTTAATTTTTGTTTCTTGTAGTACGATCACATGAAATTTAATGGGATCTGTGGCTAGAAGAAGGGCCGTGAAGATCGGCGTCTGTGGAGAGTGTTTTGGCATTATACGTGTATAGTAAGAAGCAGTCTCCATGGCGTGTCGTGCGTGTGTTCGTTAGATCCGGCTCCAATGACGTCCCGCGTAACCTGAGGTTTCCTATTTTCTGGCCTCTCACCGGTCGTCTCACCGCCTGACGTCATAGACGGGAGCACCCAGTTTGTGGGGTACGGAGGCTGGTCTACTGCTGGTCGTACAACTTGGTCCTCCCTGGAGTAACCTCGCAAGGCTGTGTCCAGGTGTTCACCACGATGTGGATCAGAGGGAGGTGTGTTTTCGGCGACGAATCCTTTGCTCGGTCTTCTTGCTAGTTGATTGGGAGAGTTGCTAAAACCGAAATCAAAAATGAAAGTAGGAATGAAAAAGTAGCCGACCGCTCAAGGACGACCTGGAAGCCGAAGGTAGATCTTTAATTCTGCCAATAGGTAAAGATCATGTGAATGAGGAATTTCGTTTTAAAATCCTGTACTAATCTTATCCTTCAATATTTTTAATCAATTAATGTTTTCGTGACAAACTGCATCTTTTACAGAAAGAGATTCTGATGTCGTCGTTAAGACCATGTCGTCGTTCTGTTAGGATTTCAAACCTCTTTTTTGGCTTAGGCTTCTCTAATAACCATTATTACATTGCCAAGGCCATCTTCCTGTTCACCTCGACATTCAACAAGCAGTGCACTTTATCCTTGGTGTGCAAATAGTATGTTGTTAGTTCATCGTTCATTGACGAATAAGATGACGTTGCGGTGGATTTCGTCTTTTTAAAGCTTAGAAAGTAAAGTAGACTGCTCTGAAGAAGGCGAAATCCGCTGGAACGCCAGCTTCTTCGTCAGTGAAGAGTAAAGGAATGACCTCGTGTTTGATCAACGAAGTTAAAGTGAATTGCTTGTTACATTTTCCAAAAAACTATTTGGAACTTCTTTTTGTGTACAGGAATTCATCACGCCTATAGTCGAACACCAACATCGTATCCATGTCTTTTGGGATAGGAGCACGAGTAGAAACAGGTGCGACTTACCAGTAGTTCTTGTAGTTTGACTCACGACAAGCTTTCACAGGCTTAACTTTTTATTTATTGGCTATAATTTTCCTCATACCAGAGTGTGGTGTACATAACATCCACAATGATGGTGTGATATTTGTAAAAACTGGGCCGCAAGCCAGATCCGAACCTTTGATTATTCTTTTCAGAGGCTCACGTTTTACCCAGTGCACCACTGAGGCTCTTGCTTTTCCTTATCCCAGTTTTACACCTAGCGGAGCCATCAGCAATTACCCGTCAGCAGTTAAGCATAATGATTTCAACTACAGTCTCAGCTTAACTGAATTCGGTGCCGATTTGCGTCTTCCAGGTTATTCCCGATTGCTGATGGTACCGTTAGGTATAAAACTAGTTGTGATAAAGGCAGGGCAAGGGCCTCAGTAGTTCAGTGAGTAACAAGTGAGTCTCCGGAAAGAGTAATCGAGGTTTTGGATCTGGCCTGGAATCCAGCTTCTGCAAATATCTCAGCATCACGGTGGTTGGACTTTACAGGCTTACATTAGCCAATCTCTCATATACTTCTTTATGGATTCCAGAGAAAATGGGAAAGGGTCGTGTAGCGTTTTGTGGCGATGTCCAATTTTCTGATGGTGAATGGGTCGGAGTTATTCTTGATGAGCCACGAGGCAAGAACAATGGTTCCGTACAAGGTGTGCAGTACTTCACATGCGAACCCAATCACGGTGTCTTCATTAGGCCATCTCAAGTGAGTTTACTTCTATGACACTTATGTCGCAAATCTAGAACACTGGATTGAGGTTCATTCAGCTTTCTCTTCTTTGTAGTTGTGTGTAAATATCAAAATCAATAGTCAGAATGCTGACATAAGCTTCACAATTCCAGCGATACAGTAACATTTCAGCTGAAACCAGAGTCGATGCGACCTCGTACCAGCGGTTTGAGAACACCGGCGACTCGAAAAGATGTCCAACAAGCTCAAAAAGGTGCACGTTCTTCACCACGTGTAAGTCGGCAAAATTTTCCTGGCTTATAGTGATGTTGAGACATTTGCGACACTCCGGACCGCAAGTGTCTGCAGTCGGGAGCGAACGAGCTATTACCTTTTCCGGGGGCTAACACATTCACCACTAGATCATACGGGTCTTTTGTTTCGCCTGTCTCTCAGCTACTTTTTCATCTACCAGTGCCATCAGCAATCACGTGTCACCGGGTTGATCTGTGGAGCACAAATCGGCATTGAATTCAGTTAGTTATTCGCAGCGTATTTCCCTCATTTTAAGTAGACTCATAGTTGACAAATAAATGAAGATTATTCGTTCGCTGTATTCAGTATTTTAGGACAGCCCTAAGGTAAGTCCTTCAGTCTCCCTAGAACGACTCTCGAAAACACCTGCGCAGAAGGTTCTGTCGTCAACAAAACTTGCGGATGCTGCTAATGAGGTTTGTTATGTCAACAGTTTAGAATAATACAGAATTTTCTCTTTCATTAATATGTGGAGCACACACCTTTTTTGTTATGCTTTGGGATGACTATTTTGTCCATATTTCGAAACCGACTTTTCGCCGTAGCTAATCAATATGTATTCTTTCTTTGGTAAGCTTTCATGAGGTTGTTAAGCGACAAGCGGTTTTTATTTATCTTAGGCTAATGTTTCGGCGTCTTCGTCGTTATCAAAGCCGATGATCTGAGTCGATAGTCCACTGATCAGTCCATAGGCTATGATGAAGACGAAGATGTCGAAACGTTGGCCAAAAATGCAGTTCATTTATCAACCTCTTATCAAGGAAAGAATATACATTTTGTCCATATTTTTTTCGTTACTATCTTTATTTCTTTGGGCATCTGTGTTTATATTTGTTTTCAACAACTATTCCACTATTTTTTTTAGAAGGAGAAATCATGAAGTACTTGACTGCTGGGATTTTTTGCAACTTGTTTCAGAAAAAGAATGGTGTTCGAGCTCTGGTAGTTCTTCACACAAGTTTTTTACGCATGCTGAATACAAAAAAATGTGTATATTAGGGGAGGGGAGATGATTCAAGGAATAACACGTCCGGCTAAGTTGGGATTTATCATAATTACACTGGCCACGATTTTCGTGTACTCAATGGGAGTAACACGTAGTGGAAATACATATCTCAGTTCATAGTGAATTTTCTTAATTTTAATAAAAACCATTAACGTAGAAGAATCTTTGCCTAAAGAAGAAAACTTTTCTTGAGTCATCGATTCGGTTTTCCTCGAGCCTATGAGTTGTACTTCTTCTACATATTTGTTACTTCAAAGGTAATAATTCGAACATGAAGGCAAATTAGCAAATGAGTCTTGGGCAGTCCAACAAGGTGGTATTCCTAGTGTGTCGTTTGTGTTTGCAGCTGGTGTTTTTCCGCTGGAAATTTATGAAAGTTAAATTTTTCTACCAATTCCTGCGGTAGTGCCTTTGAACATATTCAAATTTCAAAGAAATCTGTCCCATGGATCGGCAAAGTTCTGAACTCTCGAAATTCTCTAATGATCGAGGAATTACCATATGGTATTAATGTTTACTTAACTTGACTTCCTTTCGATTCCTTCAAATCTTCCTGGCAAGTTGCGTCAATGACATCATGCATAAGCTTCTTATTAGTTTCGTAGTTTATGAATTTCAGCGGAAAACCTCACAAGAAAGCTTATTTGCTTCACAAGTGAGCACTGAAAGAATTGAGAACTCGGAAAAAAGTAAGGCGACAGAAAGACCATCTGTGATACCAACGGAAAAGCCGGAAAGTGTCATGGACAAAGTTAGAAAGTTGCAGGAGGTTTGGCTTTATAACCTAACTCAGAGGAGTTTTTATTGGTCACCTTGCATTCACCGTACTTTCGTCTAAAAAATGATCTAGTGCATGGCGTTGTTTAAAATGAATACTATTGAATGAGTTGAGAATTAAAGAATGCATAAGATATGTATGAAAGTAGGAATATGAAAGTGAAAGTATGAAGCAAGTATGAAAGTAGAGATAAAGTAAAGTATGTTCTTTTCAGTGTTAGGAGTAGTAATGACTTGCTATGCTAAGTCGCTAGTTATTTCGAAGATTACCCACTATGAAAATATCTCATATCTTTCGTTATATCCCTTACCAATCTATTCTTTCAAGACAGGTTCACCACTTATGCCATTGTCACCAGTGCTTAATACTGTTCCAACTGGAATGGATGAAGGCACCGAGCAAGAATTCCTTCGATTACAAGTGAAAGATCTCTCTGAAAAACTTGCAACCTTGAGGTCTTGTTGTTGCTTTCTAATCATATTAAATTTTGTGTTTAATCTTCTTTAAATGAAGCTATTTGTGGGATTGTTTTCTTGATTTTTATAGGCTTAAACGTAAGGAGGACCACAGTAAGCTTGTAGACTATGAGAGAAGTAAGATCCAACTACAGTCGCTGATGGAATTGAAATCGAAAATGGCTGACCAGATTGTAGATTTGCAGCGTCAGCTTCAAGAGGCTAGAAAGGTATCCAAATTACAACGGGGATTATTTTTGAGTTATATTTGTTTTTTTCCTTGGGAAATCATGCTTGTCGAAGTAAGAAGTGCTTTAACGCTTTATCCTCATACCACTTGTGTATAAATGTGTTTCTGAAAACTTGAATTTTTCATCATTGGTTTTCGAGTGTTTTTTTTTGGTTTTCTTTCTGTTCCAGTCGCTGTTTTTTTTTCTCTTTCCATCTGTAGGAGGCAATCGAAAGTCGAGAATGGAGAGAGGCTAATCAAGATGACCTAAACTTTGCTGCTGAGCAGTTGGAAATGGCAACAATTGATAAGGAAATGGCTGAGGAGAAAGCGGAAGCATTACAGTTGGAGGTGAAGTGGTCTATTACGTGTTATTTTTTCAAAAATTCTGTCTTCTTTGTTGTTCCTTTGGAAGTCTTGTGACCACGCTAACGTCATTTGAAGCGGATCTATATTTGTTTTTGGTAGAATGAAGAGCCCCTGCTAACAGTTCACCGTCTCTGTCGGGCTGCGACGATGAACGGGGAGGGGGTCATCCCCTTGGCATGGTCTCCCAAGCTGAGAAGGAGTGCGGCTTTTCTGTCAGAAAACCTAGCTAAGAGTATTTATCAAATTAGTCGCATGGTGGCAAATCTCGCTCTGATCTACAAGGATTGCGACTGCCTGTGGTAGTGACGACTTCGGGTAGACTTTGACTAGGGTGACCTCGGGACTTCAACGAACACAGTGGCTGAAGCAGCAGATCTCCGGAGAGTGGAAATTGTGCTGGGGCCGCAGAATCAGTGAAGATGAGTCATCCAAGTAAGTAAGTAGGATGAAGAGACTGTTTATCCATAAATACACTTTGTTTACGAAATTTTTCGTAACTGATTATCTATTTATGATTGTTTACTTTCAGCTTGATTCTTTGAAACTACGGAACGAAGAACTCGAAGCAGACTTAGAAATTTTACGTAATGAGATAGCAGCTGACGGTGGATCTGTTATAGGCGAAGGGACCAGCGTGCATCTTAAGCAGTTGGAGGTGCAGAATGAAAGACTGAAAGAAGCTCTCATTAAGTCCTGATCGTTTTATTTCCTAGTAATTTCGGAAAACGAGACGGATATTACGAATATGGGATTTAGATTGCGCGATATAAACGCAGCCGCACAAGTGGAGAAAGTCGCAGCCGTTAAAGAAGCAGAAATTTTACGATCCGAGAATGTTGAGCTTCTGAGAGCAGCTGAAATCGCTAGAAAAACGGTAGAAGATTCAGATATGCGCATTCGAGACTACCAAGAGCAGGTTAGGTCGATTACAGTTTTAACGAGGTCTGAAGAGTTTTTCCATTATTCTCTCTTATTTCGGATGTGTGTTTGTGTTGCATCCATGTATCCGAAATTTATGTGGTTCACTGTTCATCATAATCGTCTAGATTGTATCAATTTTAACCTTTGTTTGAGTACGTTGTAGACGACTGTTGTAATTAACTTCTTTAGATTGAAGCGGCAATGGGAGCCGAAGAGATGGTGATGAACCTGGCGAACAAAAATATGGAAATGGAGACTCAGATTAGGTGTGATTTATATAAAAATTGGGTTTTTGCGTTTCATTCCAAAACATCTTTAAATATTGTTCTTAGATCAGGTTTCTTTATAGGTTTCATCTTTCATATTGTTTTATTTCGTTTATTACTCTCATGGTTCTTTTACTTGGATACTTGGATGGCCGTCCTCACTGGTTGTGCGGACCTTGGCGAAATTTCCATTTTTTCGGAGTTTTGCTAGTTTAACCATTGTGGTTCCCTGAAGTCCAGGAGTCAACCTAGCCAAAGTCTGCCCCAAGTTGTCTCCACCCCAAGCAGTCGGCCCCCTTGTGGATAAGGAGGAGATTTGTCACCATGCGACTAGTTTGATACTAAAACTATGGTAGATCCTGGTATTTGTTTACTCTTAGATGGACTTCATGGTGGAAACACCGGACTCCTCAGCTTAAAAGGCCCTGACGGAGTGATAAATTCCTTGTTGTTTGTCCTAGCCCGACACCCAGGAACACCTAGCCCCGATGGGGCAGTAAACCGTTGGGAGGCGTGATTCTTTCAAACAGTATAAATTTTATGTTATTTCAGGCAACTCGAAGCAGATCGAGATGAGTTAGAGGCTCACCGTGAAATGGATGAACAAATGCTTGAGGAGCAAAAACTTATCGAAAAGGCTTTACTGGGAGAGATTGAAGTTCTTCATATAAAAATAAATGAGGTGTACCTCTATTATAATTAAAAAGCAGAACTTAATTCGATTTCATAAAGTTGTTTCGACAATGTGTACCTTCCAGCTTCAAATACGAATGAAACAAGAAGAAAATCATAGAGATGAACTTGTATCAACTATAATGAAGTTTCGAAAGAAAGTTGGTGAGCTGAACGAGGAGATTCAAGATCTCAAGGATCAGGTGATTTCCAAATTTACTTACATAATTGCAATATTGGCTACAACACCCGGTGAAAGAAAAAACACATGAATCTGGATTATACGATTTTTCTTAGGATAAGCGACTCAGTTGAGAGTGGTTTTGTGTCGGTGAGGAGTTAGTTGAACTATCAAGGATTAGGTTATTTCAAAAGGGTTTAAAAGAAGGGTATCATAACAAAAGAGTGTGCTCATCTTCTTTAAACATAGCAAGCAGCTTTGACAAACAGAGATTTCATTAGTATTTCTTGGTATTATTTAGTTATTAGAGGTGTTAAATGAATTGCAGGTGATTCATGTAGTACATTTGATGACTTTTTGTAGCAAGTGGTAAATGTATCTCCTTATTTAAGGTGCTGAAATACCAGGAACAGCTATTAGGGCGTAAGTCCGAGGAGAGTAGTATTGCAAGCATTGCCAGTCAAATGCAAGTAAATGCAAATAGGACTTTTGCTGAGGTAAATACTTCTTTCCATGGAATAAGGCTATATTGATATTACCTTCTATTATTTTCGATATATATATATACATGTGTATGTGTGTATATACGCGCGTATATTCGTGTGTATATATCTATGCTTCTTTCCAGTCGATTGAGCGTCAAATCCTGGCTATTGAACTAGAGTTTGCAAGGAGGGAGATGGGTTATCTGAAACAGTTCCTACCTGATAATTTTGCTAAAGCTGGTGGTATTGCTTATGTCTATTTACAGGATGACATTGAAAACTTTTGCATTTTGATTCGCATATTGCTTTATAGGTGATAACGACGCCGTGATTTTGAATGTATTGTTTTCTCGTTTGTCAACGAAGGCAAGAGTTCTTTCGAAATTGGTTGCGGAACGGGTAAGTCATTCAATTTCATGTCAGTTTAACCCTTTCAAGGCCACTGACTTCAATACGTGCGCTGGTGTACGTTTTGGGCCGTACATCTTGATCTCAATGCGCATCTTTATTGCGGTGTACTTGTACCGGTTGCAATAAATTCTGGAGTTCTGGAGGCGGTCTAGTCGAGGGAAGGCAGCTTCGGCCTTAGCCTAGTTTGGGAACCATTTTTTACCCAGAGAGTTGTCGATATGCTTGAAGAAGTGGCAGTGACCAGATGAGAGGTCCACATAAGTTGCCACGGATGAGTCAGAGTTTCCTAATCCAACTTGTTCAGCTTTTAGGGCGTCTAGAATGCGGTACGTAGCTGCGCGTTACCTACGGCTTCCATTTGGAGAGCTCTTTGACTTTCTGATTTCCTTGAGATGTCCGAAAATAGTATAAACGCTTGAACTGCAAGTTTCTGATTGACATTTGTTTATTTCCACTGCAGCCTGAAGTTTATCGTCGTCACTAGCAAAGTGACACTGACGATTATCCTAGTCTTCATGATAAAATTCGCCACGACGATATTATTGGAATCGACATTGCACTATACTCCTTAATTCTTCATGACCACATCATACCTTATTAATGTTTCGAATCGTTTGGGCTTCATTAGGACTGAGTTTGAATTCATGAAAGTGAATTTGTCAAAGTTGCTGTTTTGACATTTCAGTTTTTAATGTAGAAAATTTGTTAACAATATGATTTATACTGTAATTTATTTAGACAGAAAGTGCTTAAAGTTTTGAATTGGTGTAAAATAGTACAGAATTCAAAAGAAATTGTTTCTAAAACTTGTATAAAATATGGAACTACAAATGTATTAATTTCCGAACAATCCCATAGAAAACCGTGTTGGAAATCTTTCGTTATAACTCAGTATGTAACTAGTTTGGAGTCCAAATTATGTCCCTTGTTCCTCACTCAGAGCTAGTTTTGTCATGCATGTGAAGCAGACCGTTTGTGACACAGCTGTTCTGTTCACAGCAAATGATGCTCGATTTTACGATTAGAAAGATGAGACTTGCAGTTTCCTGAAGTTCCTGGTGGTACTCGTCGTGAGCATGTCACAAAATCCCACAAAGCAGAACAGTGGGCTCATTCAGCACGTATTACTTATACAATGAACGCTCTGGTAGCCGTTTGTGGACAGTTTGAGAGGTAAGAAATAATAGACCTTCACCATGTAAAAGTGTTTTAATTTCATTCGGTTGAAGAGAATAAACAGAAAAACATTAATAGGAAGGTTTTATCCGTCGAATCCCATAATTTTCAAAGCATGAGGACAGTATTTATTTCCGCGTAATATTATTAGAGGGCAAGGTTACTGAAACACAATGACTGCAGCTTCAACTTAACTAGGTTCAATGCCGACTTGTGCTCCCTAGGTCAATCCCGTTATCGGGTGATTGTTTATGGCATTGGTAGGTAGAAAACCAGCTGAAAGAAGGGCGAAATGGAGCCGTATGATGTGGTGGTGAATATGTTAGCACTCGGAAGGGTAATAGCGTATTTGTTTCACACTGCCAACACCTGTGGTCCGGAGTTTTGCACGAAGTTATTAAAGCTTCATAACATTTTTTAGAAGACTAGTGACGCCCATTCTGACTCAGAAGTGGTTGTTTAGACATGACATAATATCTATCTTGTTTTAGTGCATTAACCAACATATCGTTGGAAGATCTAGCCCGTCTTGCCCAGCTGCAACCCGAAATGAGCACTCAAGAAAAAGTTATCGATGGTTACCTTGAACTATTGAGACAAAGCAGATTAGATGCTGAGACATCACTTGAAAATATGGAGAAAGTCGTCATCTATTTCCAGGTTATAGCTGAAGAGTTATTGACTTAACTTTTCACAGCTTTTTAGTGTTTAATGACTTGTCAGAGTAAGTGATTTTTAGAATGTGTTATCGGTAAATGTCAGTGCAGATTGCTGGGATACATCTGCTTGGCTGAGAAATACGTGTCAACAATTTGTAAGCGGGATAACGTGGTGCAAAGTGAACAACCAGCGAATTTCGTTTTTCCTTATGGTACGACCACTTCTATTGTTTTTGCCGCATCGACGATAAATGGATATACTCTAGCCTGGAATGGATGGGTGTGATGTCTCTAAATTAGTGGACATGGTCAACAGTGCTCTGGCGGAATGCGAGAGGCTTGCCATACGTGCCGGAAAAAGTGTTCCCACGAACGATTGCTTGAAACTTACTCCACAGGTGTTTGTCTCGAAAAGAATATGTTCTAATTTGGTGTAGGAGCTGAGATATATTTTCTCTCAGAGTTAATTCATTTCTTGCCTTATTGTAACGGAATTCGAAGTAGGTGAATGACTAAATAAACTGAATTGATGCACATGAAAGGACTTTTTGTTTCAGGTGAACGACGATATCCAATCAGCTATTCATCACCTTGAAAGGCTGGCGTTGATTTTGCATGAGACTTGCAGCATAGCTAGTGTTCAAATTAATATGAATCCCGGTTAGCAAGTTTTAAGAGCTTTGGTCTCTATGCTTATCTATTCTGGGTAATACATTTCCGTTTTAGTTTTTATGAGGCCAAATAATGCATTATTAAACGCATTATCAAATGTAGAACATGCTTTCCAGAGGTGTTGGTGTTTTTCCATGAGTTTTCCACCGACATAAAGGATAAAAAAGGATGAAGCTCTCGGCGTTGATCAATCCCTGAGGGATGCGCCATGCATTCGACTTCATTAAGTATCGTTGGAGGTGATTGAATGCATATCTGGCCTTTACAATGACTCGCGGTGGCCAGCCGATGTATCGAGCCAGTACTGCTATCCTCCCAGACAAGTCTGGTACCAATTTGCAGACCTCGAAGGGATGGAAGGCTTGGTGGGCCATGGGCGCATTCCACGTGCGCGTCGCAGTGGCGCCTCCAACCACTGCGCCACACGCGCCCTCCACCGACATATACGTGAACAATTAGTGATTTGCCGCCTGTGCAGGGCTGGATGTTGTACCGTAGCGCATAATATCGACGTACAGCAAGGGATCGTCTACCAGCATGGTATTGCTAGTTGAGAAAGAGTTTTAAACTTCCACCTGGAAACCTAGTTGGGTGTGAACCACTTCAGCGCACAAAGGCCTGTGATCGGCTGTGCTTATAACCTGGCGTTCAGACAAAGCGACCTCAGAATTCTAGGGAAGAAACAAAGGGCTTGACACTGAGTGGACGTGTTTCCATTTATGACTTCAGCTAGTGAAACAGTTAGTGAGAGGGGCCTTCAGTTGCCACGCCGCCGACATCCATAATGTCGGTGCACGCGAGATCCTATTACTGAAAATAAATGAAGGTTAACTCAGATCATGGGTAATGTCCAAGTACCAAAAGTCAAAGGTTTTAGATGAGAAATATGCGGAACACTTCATATATTTATCCAAGATGTAACTAGGAAGAATAGAAGGTTAATCTGCAGCTTATTTTAGGGATTGTTTTGGATGGAACTAGCGCCGAAGTAATAGTTTCTTTATGGAATAGAACAGATAAAAAATGCAATTTAGTAGTATGGAGTGAGGTATGGATAGCACAGGTGTCGGTCATAAAGCTAAGGTGCCAGTTCGATCCCCCCACCCCACCCCACCAACGCTCACCTCCGATCCACGTGGAAACGCCCTAATTAACCTATCGCTAAGGTTGCGAGGTGAATTGACTCGACCACCATTCTACGACATCCATGAAGACGAAATCCTTAATCATCGGCCGGAGCAACACGCAAAGTGTTCGAATATCGTTGTGAATGAGGAGTCCGAGGAAACTAATCGAATGCCTGAAGTGCTGTGATCCACACAGTAGATATGATGGTGGATCATGTAAAAAAAAATGTAATAATATAGTGTGGTGTAAAGTAGGAAATAAGAATACTAGAACTTGGTAAAGGTAGTAGACGCATTTATGGAATGGCACTGTGCAGAATATCGCATTATCGGGTCGTTCATTTTCTGGGCCACTTCATGTAGACAGATTTCACAGCCCAACGAAGATGCGGTGCATTAACTGCATGTTTCTGGCAAAGCTACGGTCCTTATAGATGGACACCAGGTGCTACTGCTGACCTTGGTTTTTTAATATAACTACTGATCAAAAAAGTAGCAGGACCTATATAGTGGATTGATACTACATGAACTGTCATTTGTGCACAAGAGGTAAAAATTCGTGGTTGAATGTTCAGAACTGGATGGATTCGAATCCACGCGTCTGAAGGAAATGATTCACGGTGAAGTCGAGAAGGTGAATGGTTCGATCACACTGGAGAAGACTGATGAGCGGATAAGGCGAGTTGTAGGAAATATTGTCAATAAAGTTTTTTTTAGATGATTAGCCGATTCTGCAACTACGAAGTTATGGTTTTCGCTGCTTAACAATCACTTTGATTCATTTTAGCAAATATTTGTGCACAATTCGGGAAAACCTCACCGAAATACTCACTTCACTTGACAACGGATCGATGGAAGTGGAAACCAAGCCCAAGGTGAACAAAGATTAATTAAGACAAAAGTGCAATTTTTGATTTCTCCACTGTAACTCAGACTATTTTGTCGCATCGTTATGAGTAATTTGGGATGAGGTTTCATGCTTATTGAACCTGTCAAAGGAATCTTTCAAGTTCAGAAGAGTTCGGCATTTTTCGGTATTTCTATCTGGAAGATAAAATAGGAGTAAATCTTTACTAGGGCAAATCCCGGCGATACTCGTGGCTACACTCCCAAAAAAAGGTAATGGAGAAAGAGCATCACTGTGAAAACGTGATATTCACTGTGTTCCTCTAGCATTTGGGACCTAGTGAGCTCGGTTTGGGACAGTCCGAGTTTACTGATGTCTTTTAAAGTTACTCGGTGATTAACGAGATCGTTGGTAGTACAGGTCAATATCAGTCAAATGTGTGCATCAATAATTCAGTGTTTTCTTAATGAATAAACACAATATTGTTTTTTACGTTATTTATTAACAAGAACTGACGTCTCGGTACTTTTTACGCTATTGATTCACAGTAACTAACGTCTCGGCGGTTTCACCTCCTTCAGAACCTGAAATGGTCGAATTGACACGCAATGTACTCAACCAAATACTTTCATAACTTCAGCGGTAAAAGCTTGAAGCATAAATTTTCGTTTGCGTAATAAACAGCTTCTAAACACTCACCGTTTTCTTCATTGTAAGTTTTCCAAAACCTAACCAAACATAAAAAAGAAAACGAGCGAGCATTTCCGCGGATATCACACTTTTCAGACATTGGGAAGATTAAGCTAATGAGCAATATAGTGAGCTACATACGTCCTTAGCCCCAACAAGAGAAAATTTCGGAACTTAAATCCCAACCGCATCGGAAACAGCTTCTGCAGAAACTCACCGTTTTTCTATATTTTCCACTTACTGGTAGAGACCAACTACACAGGTTTTACATGGGCGAGGAATGCGCTTAGCTCAGGTAAAAAATGAGCATGAGATATTTGACTATGTCATCCAACATCCTTGCCGTTCGTTTTTGGATTTTCGGAATTAATCAAAAATGCTTCAAGAGTTTTTTTCTGGTAGTCTAGATTCTTGTGCAAGGAGAGTGAATATTATTTTAAATTCCCCGTTATCCCTTCGTATTCCATAAATTTATTGTTTTTGTTTGACTTCAAGTTTATGAACTAACTGCTCTTATACGGAGGCGTAGCGATGTACCTGTTTCCCCTACGTATTCGTCCTCACATGTTTTTAAAGAGGTTAGGTATACCGTACCAGAACTCATGAAATCATCGTCTCTACCGTGAAGAAAAAGTATCCCTTTTTGCGTTTCGCATGGACTATCATACAATCGGTTGCGAATTAGGTGGTATTAGTGGTCTTATAGTGTTCGCCTTCAATCACTGTTACACATTTCTCTAGACCGGCCGTTTTTAAGCATTTCATTTTTTTCGTTGAAAATGAAGTGCAGGATAGACGGGACCCAATCCTCGCTAGAGTTATCGTTTGGGGACACGGTTCTTCCCTCTAAATCTATCCCGAGGAGCTAGCAGTTTCATAGGCATTTGAATTGGGTATTTACCGCGCCAAGTACAGAGATTCCCTTCTTTCTTCCTGTGTGCACACTGATAGCTGTTGGAAACCTATTTCTCGCAAACGTACTTTCTGTGTGTGTAGGGTGAGAGGAGAGGTAATGAAGCAGTATGTATTTGTTACTTGGCTTTCGGTACCATTTGTTGATGTGGCCTTTTTTTATCGTCATGTGTAGGGCTTCCCACCGGTGCTTGAGAGAGCCCATCTTCGCAAACAAGGAGCAGCTGAAGCTGAAGGACTGCGTTGGCAACTGGAAAAGAAGGATGTGGAAATTCTTGAGCTGAAGAAAACGATCAAAAGTAGAATAGATGACATTGGCAATTATAAGGTACGTTTTTGTTTCGATCAACTTAAATGCTACATTGCCCATATAACATTGTATTTGCTACAGATGTGAGGTTACTGAAAATAGATTTACCGTTTCCATTTGTCGATGTATCGATAAAATATACGCCATTTGCCAGTTTTATTCCACAAATATGGATTAGTTTCATTTCGTTCTTACGAACTGTTTTTGATAAGTTTGAGCGAGAATGTCAACACATTATTTATCCCACAACTTGGCCCTACTCAAGGCCGCTGACTTTGTTTCCCAAGCGAGCCCACCCATATTAATGTTCACAAAGGAGGATGATAAGAACTAATTATTATAGGATGAAAAGCAGTTCGCTAGAACGTTATCCATTCCAAGTCGAAATAGTTTTAACATCTTCACATTAGTTCACTAAGGCTTCTAGAAATAAAATATCGTAGCTATTCTCTAAGTTTTTTAAAAGGTTGGGCTATGTTACACCATTACTTTTCTTTCTGTTTAGGCATTCTAATGTTTCTTTCTTTAATTTTACGCTTTAAAATGCATCCAGCTTCGATTGAATATGGCTGAGGCGAGAATTGAATCAGCTGGCAAGCAAGACAATGTGAAGATGCAACACCTGGAGGCGAAAATTGAGCAACTTGTTACTGATAATAAGAAGAAACAAATGTAAGTATTGCATTGCTTCTGATTCAGTATTTCATTTATTTTCCTACCTATTCAAGAAAGATTGTAGTTGCAAAGCTCCGCACCACTAGTGTCTGAGGTGGGAACTGAACGTGCAATTAGTCTTTCCATGGGCTAACGCGTTAACTACCACACCATCCATGCGAGTCCTTCGTTTCTTCTTTCTCTCAGCTGTGTTCTTGACCAATAGGAGCTATCAGCAATGACCCTTTCCATTAAAAAACAAGAGTAGGTAGTAAATAAAAAGTGGCGATACTTTAACATGTGCTTAATTTGTTGAGCTTAGGCGAGGTTGATAATAAGGTTTATTCGGCTAAAGTTTCAACGTCTTCGTCTTCGTCAGAGCCGGTGATCCGAGTCGGTGGTCCATAGTTGTTCGTTATCTCGAAGTGGCGTCTTCGTTGTCGTACCGATACCGGATCTTCTTCAGTGAACACGGCACGGAATTTAAACACATGTTGATTGTTTTGCTGCCGAAGTTATAAGGGGTCGTTTTAAAAATTGTTTTTGACGATACTTTAGTTGCTTTTCTATTGTTCGTAGGAGTGAAAGGCAAGATACCAAATATAAGGTTTAATATATAATCCCATGATGTTTTATAATTTATAACTTTTAGCGAGTTTGACGAGACTATGGACGCACTGCAGAAGGAACTTAAAGAAAGTGAGCGAGAAAATGCTGAATTGAAGCAAATGGCAAAGAACTTTTCGAGGAAGACGCTGCTTGAGGTAAATGAACGAAGCCTATCTACTTATGCACATAACCGTGTTTACATGGGAAAAAAGGTAGATTCATATAATTACATTAATCTTATGGATTTGCACTTTTTCGTAGTGTCAGAAACAAAGCAGAAATGTAAATCTAAAAAATAAGGAAAAGTTAGAAAACAGTAAATGCGGTATAAATTAATGAAAAAGTATCCCACTTTTCAAAAAATATGGTCTAACACAGTGCCCGGGATGTGTTGAGCTCAATGCATACGTCCCCGAAAATGTTGAGCGTTCCAGATTCAGATAGTCTTATCTCAACTTCTAGTTAACTCTGGTACTTGAAATAAAAGTCACTGGAAGATTTAGATTCCTGGAAATAACGTAGCTTTTTTTCAAGGTACGGCGATAAAATTTCAATGTTCTGAAACCCATGGGAATATCGATTATATCGCTTCGGATTCTTTGACGGTGCTTGAAAATGAAATGAAAATGAAGAAGTTGGAAACAAATTTAGTGTTGTAGAACATTTTGAACGTTTGAGCGGTAAGGAGAAGGTTATAAATCTCTCAAGTTCTCAACCCTTAAAGTACTCTAGTTGACAAACATAGTCGACAGCTTACGAAAAACCAGTATCGGTCACTATGTCTTTAACCAAATTTAAGTTACAGGAATGTTTCCTAGGATTGCTTTTGAATGCAGGTCGTGAGGTCCTGCAAAACATTTCGGTTAATGTTAGACAAATTCCAAGACCGACTTTCTGTTAACTTCGATATTAATCAATAATTCACTTTTTTTCTTGGTGAGTAGGGACAACGTTTCTATTACATTCACATTCATTCTCAATAGCTGACGTTTCGGCAATTTCGTCTTCTCCAGAGCCTAGAATGGTCAAATTGACACGCCATATAGTCACTTTCATAGCCTCGGCAGATAAAACTTAAAGCATAGATTTTTGCTCGCGTATAGTAAACAGCTACTTTTAAGCACAAACCGTTTTGTCCCTTAAATATCTACTAGTTATTGATGGATACGTTTTGCGTACCTAATGTATTCGCTAAGATCTCTTGAAGATAGGTTTGAAAACTTTTGTTGTTGACTTGAATACAGATATAAGACCCGCATAGTCTGGTGGTGAACGTGTTAGTCCCATGAAAGGGTAGTATCGTGTTCGATCCCCACCGCATACACCTGCAGTCAGGAATTTTGCAAATATCTTTGCACCATTGCGGGTGTATTTCAGGTCATGCCGTGCCATAAAAAGAATAGAATATGACTACATTATAAGAAAAGTTTTTACCCAAAAACATCCTATTCATTAGAATGTCAGTAGTCCTTTTCTGTGTCAGTGAAGCGGTACGGTAATAACGAATCTGTGTTACCGTACTTTGTAATTCATGCTTATTACTTCTCAGGCAGCATTTTTTTTCGAAGTTTGATTTTTAGAACATTCAACGTATCGAATCGCGAGCTACTATGTCATCAGCGCAAGTGACATCACAAGTTGGAATTGTTTTGGGAAGAGAAGAATCGGCGCTTCTTGAACAGCAGCTTGCAGATAGCCGTGACGCGCTTCGTCGTGCTACTCTGGAAATAATAGAACTCAAGGTAAAGATTGTTATTCTTGGCAGGTAAAAATATTTCTGATTAGTTTTCTATCGTAAAAACAGGAAATATTTTTAATTAAGACCGCTTAAGACCTTAATTCACTCAAATTTAAGACCGCTCTCTCACTTGCTCAACCACATAGCGGAGTGATGCGACTCCCAGATATGGTATGTGGACCCGAAACATTGCGAATGAAGGAGAACGACGCAGGACTCGAAGCTATCAGTAAAGAGATTGAACAGTTGAAGCGGGTAAAATTGTCCTATTTATTTTGTGCTGTATTCTAGCTAACAGGTTTTTGTAAAAGAAAATGGTTTTTGAATGGGACCCTTAGTGTGTTATAACATCGATGAAAGGCCACTTTATTAATTGGAATAGAAACATTTGGTATCTACACATCCTTGTCAACAGGGTACGTGTTAGATTCTTCCGTCATGCATCGAATTCCGAAGTTTTGAAAGCCATGAATACTTCGGTATTTTCCTTGGTTGTCGGGGATTTTTCCTATGAAGTAATAGGTGAGAGGTTCTGGTTCCGTGAATATAGTGAGCGAAGCAGGGTTCTGCAACGTAAGTTGCTCAGCTTTTGCATCGTTAAGTCGAATGTTCTTGTACAAGAGAACTGATTCGTTCCCGTTAACCATTAGGTAGGGCGCGTGTGGCGCAGTGGTTGGAGGCGCCACTGCGGCGCGCACGTGAAATGCGCTCATGGCCCACCAAGCCTCTCATACCTCCGGGGTCGGCAAATTGGTAACAGATTTATCTGGGAGGATAGCAGCACTGGCTCGATACATCGGCAGGCCGCCGCAAGTCATTGTAAAGGCCAGATATGCATTCAATCACCTCCAACGATGCTTAATCAAGTCGAATGAGTGGCGCATCCCTCAGGGATTGATCAACGCCGAGAGCTTTATTTATTTTATTTATTTTAACCATTAGGTACATGTGATGTAGTTTTTGTTATAAAAGGATCAACGATAAAGCTTTCAGCGTTGATCAATCCCTGGGGGATGCGGCATGCATTCGACTTCATTAGGCTTCGTTGAACATGATTTGATACATATCTGGCCTTTACAATCACTCGCGATGGTATATGTATCGAGCCACTGCTGATTTCCTCCCAGACATGTACCAGTTTACCTGCCCCAGAGGATAGAAGAAGGCTTAGTGAGCTTTGAGGATCAATCCCATGTGTATCGCAGAGTGCCTCCGACCACTGTGCTAGACGGCCTCACAGTTTCTGGTGTATTTTATCAAATTGGTAACAGTGGTTTTCTTGAGCGTCTTGGCAGGAATTTAGGAAATTGTGGTGGATTGATTCGACTGGTCACCAAGGAGTACTGTAGTATTCCTTTAGTGTAAATTTGGCTTCGAGAATTGTTTGTGAACATTGATTTTGCATTTTGATGTGAATGAATGCAAACAATTATTGAAAGTTGTTCTGTTTTCTTGAGAAGCTTTTACGGCATTCTTAGGAAACCTTGTTTGCTAACGTTTCGGTGCCATTGTCTACCCGAAAGCAGCAGTGATTCGAGTCGACTGTATACCGTATTTATTTCTCTGTGATCTTCCAGTCGCATCAAGGCGTCGAGGGCTTTGGAATATTGCATAAATTGTAGTAAAAGATATTGCTGAATGCTAAAGCTGACGGCCACAGATTGCTGCTTTATTCCCACAACTTCATCATTAGGACCCTTATCTCTGGCTTGAACCATTTGCATACTGTTCGCTCGGAAACGGGTTCCTGGCTTCACTTTTTTCGTCGTTTTGAGTTGTTCCGCTTCCAGCGTTCAATTATGAGATCATGAAAGAAAATGGTAGGAGTTCCGTCGAGGAAATTGTTTAAAACATCCTAAATTTTTGCTAATTATGTGTCAGAAGTGCTACGACCATTTACTTACGTAATAAGACAAATAGATGAGTTAAAAATATACATTAACATTTAAGCGACGATGTGACCTCTAGAGGAGTCATCATCTGTATCACCTGTCGTCCCAATGACCATCGAGTGACTTGTGCGGGTTCCAGCAAACCTTTAATTTCTCGTTGTCGTGTGCAAGAGTAACCTTGTGGGTTCTGCTCGCCCTAGGGACTCATTGAGCATCATGTTTTTATTTTGGGCTTTTCGTGAAGAACTCTGACCATCAATTCGGTGATCTTCCTGTTTAGCGTTTGACATCCTAAGGAATTCAGTCGCTAACGGCTGTTATCCTTCGGTTATCGTTCACACGCATTACTCGTGCGACTCGCCTTATCCTAGACAATTTAGCGTGTAGAATAGCATTTTTGATTTTTAGTCGTTGACGCAGGTCGGAGCTTAGGACGCTTCCTCTTACTTGTGTGATATGGGATGATCTTAGCATCGTCCTTCCGACTACGCGTTCTATAACGCTGAGTGATCTTTCATCCTGTTCACGTAGCGACCACGTTTTTGTAGGCGCGATGTGGAATGTTGTTGGTTGTCGTAGCTACATCCCGATACCCTTCAAAGCAACTATCCAAGCTGTTCGCTTCCTCCGCAACTCCGGAGCTAGGTCGTTTGTCGTGTAGATTTCCTGACCTATATAGATAGACGTAAGTGGAGCATTCGGAGATATTCATTCCGTTGAGCATGGATTCTTCGTACGAAACCAATCCATTCTTTATGAATGCCGTTTTTGTGAGATTTAGTCTAAGATCAATCTTTCTACAGGCCTTATTAAAGTTGTCAAGAGTTTGTTATGCTTGGCTAATGCTTGGTGTTATAAGAACGATGTTATCAGCAAGGCAAGATAGTATATTGCCGACCATTTCGCTATCTATCGAGGTTCTATCGAATTGCTTAACACCTGCTTTTAGGTCAATGTCTTTGTATAATCTTGATGTTTTGGTTGTGAAATGTTTATATAGCTCACGAAGAATTTTTATGTACTGATTATGGACTCTCTGGCTATCCGCCGTTCCACGATTGCTTCCGTCTCAGCTGAGTCGAAACTTTTCCTTAAATCGATGAAAGTGAGGGCGCGGTCTCCTGTACTGTCACAATACTTGGTTGAATTTTGTTATCGTGTGGTCCATCATACTGAATCCTTTACGAAACCTTGCCTGCTGAACTGGCCGTTCTTCATCCAGTGATCTGTCTATCCTGTTTAGGATGACTCGAGTGAATAGTTTGCAGATGATAGGCACCAGACATTGACAGATAGGTTCCGATATCATCGATATCACACTTTTTGAGCAATAACACAGTCTTACTGATCTTCCATTGGATAGTAGTCTGATAGATAACGTGTGAAGAGCTGAACCAGTGTATTTATGAGGACTGGAAAAAGGCTACTCAGGTGTTCAGATCTTGTCCAGTTCGGAGTCGGTGTTTTTCGATTTTCGACGGACGAAATCACATGTGGAATTTCGCAAGAGGGAACCAGTCGGACAAAATATCCATCCTCCTTTATTTACTCACTGCCTATTATTTCTTCATGGCAGGGTATTATGCGAAATACAGCCATAATGATGCTGGGATATTTGTGAAACACGGACCCCAGATCAGATTCGAGCCCGCGATTACGCTTAATGAAGGCTCTCATGTTGCCCATTACACCATTGAGGCCTTTGCCTTGCCTTTCTCTCAGCTAAAATCTGATCTGTAGTCTGACTTTTGCAAATATCGCAGCATCGTTATGGACAAAATGATGGGACTCGCACCACATGTGAATAATGGTGATTTTAGTGTGTTAATAAACAATGAGAGATCTTTGGACGAAAAAATCAATAAACACTACAAAATATGTTTTCAAAGTCTATAACGTCTAGAATGACTACTACTTCTGCAGCAATCTAACAAACTTAAAAAAGTGCAGTTATTTCCGAAAACAATTTCGAAAGAGGAAAAATGGGAGAGTTTTAATAATTGCAGGATGAGCTGAAGTACCTTGTATATATTCGTGATCCGTCGAGGCCTCGTCATCTGCAGGAGCAAGATAAGATCCAGTTTGAAAAAGAACGAAATGCGTATAACGATAAGGTCTCAACGGTAAGAAATTGGATTAAGTGGTATTAGAAGTAAGCATTCCATTTCCTACAAAACTTCTCAATAGACTATGTTGTTGTGGTGTTCGTTTAGTTGCGTACTCGACTTCACCAATATTGGAAAGGCACTTGTCCCGGACAACCATTTCCGAGCCTTTTTGGCCCCTCGTTGCAGAAAAAAGCCTCAAATGTAAGGAAAAATTCTGTTGTGGGCCTTGAATTTTGACATTTCATCATTTGAGGCACTTTTACAGGTACGGTGTGCCAAATATGGTTCACAAGATTTCAAGGATATTTGTAACAAATTGGGAGTGAAAGTAGATAATATTTGTAACTGAGTGGAAGTAAAGTGAATGACACTTGAAATACAAGAATTGAGTCTGTTGCTTTTGCTAGTTAACTGTAGCAAAGCATTTTTAGCGTAGGTTTAGGTTTACTCTTTCCCAAGAAATAACAGATGACATTATGTTACTGCACCGTAAGGGACCGCTGAAAAAATACGTTGATCGGTGACATGTTTATGAAAATTGTACTTTTCTCTTAGGGTTCTTATCTAATGAACTGCGTTTGAAAAGAAAGCTACAATCTTGTTGTTGAGTGTCTGTTTTCATCTACAGTAATTAATTGTATTATCAGTTGTTGACAAAGTTTCATTCCCTTACTTTCATTTGAATAACGGATTTTTGGAGCTTTAGCCTATTATGTAGTTATTTCATGCAAACTATATTCGCCTTGCAAGAATTGTGATATTTAGAAGAAGCAGCGATTGTTTTGTAGATTTTCGACTTCGATTAGTATAGGTATGTAAATACTATCCTAGATTTTTGCTCGTTTTTAGTTTTATTGATCCGTTGCTTTTCAGTATTGCGTAAAGGAGTTTTCTAATTCCTGATGTATCAAGAGTCCTGTACTTTCGTTCTTAGTTTCGTTGTTAGTAATTCGTTTCTGTGTTGCAACATACTTACATGGATACTCGGATGGCCGATCTTCACTGGTCGTTCTCAGCTTGGGAGACCTTGATGGTGAGATGAATACCCCGACCGTACATTGTAGTTCGACACCCATGAACAGCTTCCAGCCACGATGAGGCGTTAAACCGTTGGTAGGATATTGCAACATAAAACACACTTCGAAACCGACTTTTCTTGAACCTCGGTGGGCTTAATCAATACGTACTTTTTTTGATGAGCTTACACGAGGTTAATAACAATATTCATTATCGGCTAACGTTTCGACGTCTTCGTCTTCATCAGAGCCGATGACCGGAGTCGATGGTCCACGCTTGTCTTTCGTCTCGATGTTGCGGTTTCGCCTTCGTGTCGAGTCAGGTCTTCTTCAGCGGTCCGTCTCCTCGAATGAGGCACACTCATTCAGTGGTGCCCTTTTATACACGATGCTGATGGTGGATATAATGATGATGTCCGTTGATTCAAGGAAAGTCGATTTCGAAATATTACTACGCTTTGTGCTACCTAATAATAACACCGAGTTGTGCACGATGTGCGCGATGATGTATGTCCGGAAGAAAAACAAGTTGCCACATTGGCGAAGACGTCGAAACGTTAGCCGATAATAATAAATAATAAATATTATTATTAACATGTATTCGTTCTTTGATGAGCTTACACGAGATTCGAGATGGACCGCTGAAGAAGACCTGACTCGACACGAAGGCGAAGCCGCCACATCGAGACGAATAACCAGCGTGGACCATCGACTCGGATCATCGGCTCTGATGAAGACGAAGACGTCGAAACGTTAGCCGATAATAAATATTATTATCAACCTCGTGTAAGCTCATCAAAGAAAGAATACATATTGATTAAGCACACCGAGGTTCAAGGAAAGTCGGTTTCGAAGTGCATAATTTTTAGTTCTCCACTGAACAAGATGGATGGTCTTCCAATACCAATCCTTTCAAATTGAATCGTATACATAGATTTTTTCTATGAAATGCAAGGAATGCAGATCATTTATCAATAATCAGTTTCTTTCTGGTCGGTTTTAACGGACGAGCTGCCAGGGATGCATTCACCGTAACAACTTTTATCATACTTCTAAGATTATAGCTGTAAAGCAGCACCGTGCTATGAAAAAATCAGAAACAAACTAGAATTGGAGTAAACTGGATACTATTAAGTATACATAGTGTGATACATGCTAAGGGAATCGCAGTCATTGAAGGTATTGTCGCTTGGCAGCCGAAGAAGCGATTTGTCAGAGGATCTAGGAATTTTGGTCTGTTACCATATATCTATTGCAACCACAATGCAGCTGAGCGGTGAGAGACGAACGCACTAAAACCATATCAAGGTTATATATATAGGCTACGTGGCGCGTCCCCAGGTAGCGGATAGGGGATTAATCGCGGACCAAAATCGAGCTTTGCTTTCTTGAGACGCAGGTGGATCCAGGGGATGGATGCTTAGTTTTCTTGTTCAGCAATCGCGAGGTTGTTATACAGCATACATTTACTTCCATAGAAAAACACACAATACAATACAACACAACAGTAGCTGACGTTTCGGTAGTATCGCCTTCTTCAGAGCCTGGAATGATATACTGATATACAATTTATTAGGCCAAACACTTCAATAACACTTACAGTAAGACGAAAAACTTCATGGCAATTACATGATCAACAGCTTCTCGAAAAACTCACCGCTTTTTTACATGACTTCCAATGAGGAAGGTTAGAACAGCTGATTATAGTCGCATATGGTTGATGACTGCGCTACCCCACATCAGAAATTGATATATAGATACGGGGCCAGGTCGCGTGTAACCTCTGGACATTCCTCCCTGCCATTCATTGTCAGATTTTTGGCATTTATCCAAAAAGCCTCTAAGAGTTTGCGCGTTGGTGTCTTAGTTTCCTGTGTGAGGATATTGACTTTAACTTCAAAATCGTTTCCGCTATGCTTTTGTATCCTGTGCGTGCCTAGTGGGGTACTTTGTCTTACTTTTCGTTTGCCATCTAGGTGTTCCGAGTCCTCGATAGAAGACTTGCTCATGCAAGCAATAATGTACAATGTCAGCAAGAATGTCAAGCAAGATAAGGTACGACGCCATCGGCTTGGCCTAGACGAGGCGACGTCACCCATTCAACGCCGTATGACTCTGGAGAAGAACTGTTCCTCGGAACATGCGACAGTAGAGGCGTAGGCGGTGTCGGCGTTCTCGTCAACACGAGTTTGTCCATGAACATCGATTCATTCGAATAGCTTACAACCCGAATCGGACGTTAACGATTAAATAGATTTGGATCAATACCGGCTTCGACAATCTTCGTCGTTTACGCGTCAACTTCAAACTATGACGAAGAAGAAGTCGAAGCGTTCTACATGGACTTGGAAAAGTTCTACAGAGAAGACCATACATTCTTCAAGGTCATCACTGGAGATTTCAATGCCAAAATTGCACCAAAAAGATCGCCTGAGGAACGTCATATTGGGACCCACAGATTAGAATGGAATGAACAGGGTGAGCGACTCTCTGAGTTTATCATGGCGACCAAGACCATCCATAGTAACTCGCAATTCCAGAAGCTTCACCCAGAAGGCCTTTGATTCAGTTGAGATAGAAGCAGTCATGGAAGCCCTTGGTAGTCAAGGAGTACAGTACATAAATATTACTCAGTACATACTTCATACTACCTACTCAGTACATAAATATTCTTCGTGAGCTGTACAAAAATTTCACAACCAAAATTTCTCCATTCTACAACGATATTAACGTTGACGTCAAAAGAGGAGTTAGGCAAGGCGATACCATCTCGCCAAAATTATTTACAGCCACCCTCCAGAACGTCATGCGAACATTGGAATGGGATAAATATGGGAGTGAAAATCAATGATCGGCAGTTACACCACCTTCGCCTTGCTGGTGGTATCGTTCTTATAACATCAGACATTAGCCAAGCGGAACGCATGCTTGCGGACTTTGATAAAGCGTGTGGAAAGATTGGTCTTCGACTAAATCTCAAGAAAACGATGTTCATGAACATGCGCTAGAAACCTGGTCGCTGTGTAAGCGGGATGAAAGATCACTCAGCTTTATCGAACGCGCAGTCGAAAGGACGATGCTAGGAGTGTTCCGTTTCACACGAGTAGGGGATGGGATCTGATGCTCCGGCCTGCGTCAACGATCAAAAATCAAAGATGCCGTTCTATACGCCTAAACAGTCAAAGATAAGGTGGACCGGCCACGTAATGCGTAGAATGGATAACCGATATGATACAGGTGATCTAAGAAAATTTTGTGCTAACAGTAAGCTGCGAAACAATGACATGATGTAGCTTTTACTAAGCACTTAAGGATGCAAGGGAGGTGACGCGATAATATATTAGGTGGCAGCAGCATGCGGAACAATATACGAGTAATATGTAAAACGCTAGTAATTTGAAAAAATATGGAGTATTCTTCAGGAAGTAGAGAATGACCTATAAACCGCAGCGAATCGCCAATTTATACCGAAACGAAGCGATAAGAGGATATCTTACATACGTGGACACTTGGATGGTTCGTCCTCACTTGTGCGAGCCCTAGCATTATTTCTACTT
The DNA here is from genome assembly GCA_009735665.1 of Angiostrongylus cantonensis. Classification (NCBI taxonomy): domain Eukaryota; kingdom Metazoa; phylum Nematoda; class Chromadorea; order Rhabditida; family Metastrongylidae; genus Angiostrongylus; species Angiostrongylus cantonensis. Next base: position 2,422,188 of record MQTX01000038.1, read on the forward strand.
TTTTGCAGTTCTGCTATTGTGGCTCCCTGGAATCCCGAGGTGAGCCTGGCCAAAGTCTGCCCTAGGTCTTCACCACAACGGGCAGTTTCCACCCTTGTGGATCACGGAGATTTGCTACCATGCAACTAATTTTGTACGAGCACTGTGGCGGGTCCTGGTAATGGTTTACTCTTGGCTGGGTTTCCTGATGGGAACAGTGAACTCCTCAAACTGAGATATCCAGTTGCACGCGACAGTGAAAAATGGAGGATTTACTGGCACCCGTTCGAGTCACTCGACGATCAACGGGGCTACAGGTGATACAGGTGATATATATATATATATACATACATATATATATATATATATCGTGATGCAGTCCTGCATTCCATTCTTTAGTCAGGGAATATAAAGGACTCTATTATAACGGTTGATATATAGCAGACGTATGGTGCGCGTGTGGCGCAGTGGTTGGAGGCGCCATTGCGACACACGTAGAATCAATCCCGACGCGCAAGGCTCAGCGCAGTGATTGGAGGCGCCATTGCGACACACGTGGAATCAATCCCGACGCGCAAGGCTCATCAAGCTTTTCATCCCACCGTGTCTGCGAATTGGTACCAGACTTGTCCGGGAGAATAGCAGCACTGGCTCGATATAACGGTAGGCCACCGCGAGTACAAGCCAGATATACATTCAGTCACCCCTAACGATATTGAATGAAGCCGAATGCATGGCGCATCTCTAAAGGGGTCGATCAATGCAGAGAGCTTCATCCTTTTTATAACGGATAAATGCCCCGCATGGTGTGACGATGAACGTGTCAACAGTGTGTTCGTTCCCCACCGCAAACACCAGCGGCCCGGAGTTTTGCAAATATCCCGACATCACTGTGCTTGAATCACACGTAATACTCTGCCGTGAAAAATTGTAATAGACAGTAAATAAAAAGCCTAAATTAATAATGGACTCTGCCCTCGATTATGGAAAGTTTGTCCTTAACTTGTTTTATATAACATTTGCTTCTGCAAGACGTAGCCCACATCGATTGTCTATCCAGATATCTTTTGTAATTGTTTTGATGGCTATTGTCATGATATACAAAGACCCGACGACATCGTACTCGAACAACATTGTTACAGCTCAATCCGCGCGGGAAAAAAAAATCTGGTTCATTGCAGTTATTTCGTATATTACAGGTACAAGGTTATTCAGAAAGCCAAAGGCACTCATAATGATGTGCGAAACCTGCTGATTCTGGAGAAAAACGTTTCCGGCTAGTTCACACTAAGTGGATCGAGCCTTATATAAGATCGCGTGCTAGACGGGATAACCGTGTGCTCAAGGCGCTACGACCTTCCACAGACAATGAAATTGCTCGTAGTTTCTATTTCAGTTATTCTATTTTGTTCTTCAATGGCAAGTGAGTTTTCGAATTTCATTTCAGTAGGTAATTAAGCTTTCTGAAGTGCAATGTGTCACACTTTAGAAAAAAAAAAGATTCTAGAAAGGTAAAGCAAGAGCCTGAGGTGGTGCAGTGGAGAACATTTGAGCCCACGGAAAAGGTAATCGCGGGTTCGAATCTGAACTAGGAGCTGAGTTTCGCAAATATCTCAGCATCAATGGGGTTGTACTTCACATAATACCCTGCCAGGAAAGAATCGTAGGTGGTAAATAAAAAGTCGAGCAATATTATTCTGATGCTAGATTCTTTTCATGAAAATTGCTATCTTATTGATATCTTATAGAAACTGGATTAAGAAAAATCTAGCAGTTAATAGGTACTGTCAGAGGACTGTTTATAGGTACTGTCAGAGGAAGAGGGTAAAGTATCATCTATAGGTTTGCTATGACTCAAACTTTAAAGTGTTCCACCAGTCGAAAAACTAACGGAAGTTATCGGAAAACGTTACAGCTGCTGGGAAACACGACCATGACTACGGACACGATAAGAATTACGTACATGGATACGACAAATATGGATCTGGCGAATACGGTATACAAAAGTACGGCGGATGGAAGAGTTATGAAAAGGGAGAGGAGCACGGCTCACATTACGGTAAGTTGATGTCCGTGTTTAATCGCTATCGAATGATCGTCGTACGTTTAGGTTCGGGATATCAAAAAAGTTACGGGCACATGCCTGAACATCATTATGAGCACTACCATCACGAGAAGCCTTACCATCATCGAAGTTACTACTATGATTCATATCACGATGGCGATAATGGCAAACACCATGATCATTACGACAATCATTATCCTTTCTATGGATTTAATGACCATCATGACGGTAAGGCTAGTAGATATTACAATTGACGTGACGAGATCCATCATAGTCCAGCTCTTCTTGAGAAAGGGTCATAGCGAAGAAACATGCTTTGTAATCAGCTCAATGACAATAGTAATTTCAGGCTATGAACATATTTAGCACTGATCGTCTCCGGAAGAAGCTCTGTCGTGTCCATTTACATATTTTACTATCCAAAATTTAAACTGAAATCAGTGTTTTGGAGGTAAATAAATGATTTGGAACCGATTGTTGACAATCCTAGCACCACAGACGATCCATAATAGCATACAAAGTGAAGAAAATGGTAAAATAAGATAACGGATACCGGATATTTGTGCCAAGTACGTATCGTATGATATAAGTTGGTTCATATAAGCATATGGTGCTATGCCAATTACATGCTGATCCAGTTACTTCGATTATTCGTCTTGACATGTCGTGTGAGATCTAACACATCTCCGATTCACGTTTTTCTCTAGAATTTTGTCGTCTACAGATGGGATCGGAAGCGTCTGTGGGTTTCAGTTGTGGACTCTGTCAGTTGGTTTTGCATGCGAATACAACTGGCTTGCACATGCAATAGATATGTCGAATCCCCTTTTCGGAGGTCTCCATCGAAATCCTCTTGATTTTCTTAGGATCCACTCAGATGCTCATCATGTTTAGTCATCATCTGCCCTTTTCATTATGCAATAATCATCTAATCTTTGTGTCGCTCTGGTGCTTGTGTACTGTATGCGGATTTTCCGATGTGGTTACCTGTTAGCTATGTTTCTAGTATATCGTCAAGGTTACGTTTAGCGCCGTGGTTAGAAGCGCTTTGCAATAAATAAGTGGTCGTTGGCTCGATGATAAGCGTGAGGCTCAGTGAGCATTCCATTCGTCAGGGGGCTAACAAATTCGTACGACTTATCTAGGAATATAGAAGCCCCGATTTTGATACACCGGTGGACAACTACAAATCATGATATACGTCAAATATGTATTCATTCAGCACTAACGATGCTTGAGGAAGTCGAATGTATAACGCATCTTCTATAGAATAATTAAAGCCAAACGCTCTATCCTTCATCCTTCATCACGAAGGTGACATAACCGCTGCATCAAATAATTCAGCAATTAGATCGGAAACAGCAAACAGATTATTGACAACTACAAAGGATCCATGGGTAACCCACATTACTAGCTGCCTTCCACTTAGCCCTTTTCTCAAACCGTCATCCACATTCAGTGCATGCAAAGTAGATATGTAGGATCACCTCAATCGGTGTCCCATCAAGGACATCCGTTTCCATTCACATAAAGTTTTATTCATAAATGGATTTTCTTTCCATTCTTTGAGTATCCCATGTTTTCCGCTACTTTATTCAACTTGGCATGGATTGCTTCTACTTTTGTGAAGTGAAATTCAGTCTTTCATCGAGCCTTATCCCTTCTCGGTTGGTTCTTCAATGATGTGACTACCCACCACTGTAATGTGACGATGAACAACAATTTGTTGCTTTACCGTTCTACTTTACGAATTTATCTTACCTCCATGGAGCAATGCGTAGTAGCGATGAAGGAGCGGTATGGCCGTTGTGGCACAGGTACTACTGCAGTCAATAGGCATGTTTATGTACGACGTGACTACACCCCGGTTAACCAAGACTAACAACAAGGCCTTCGCCTCCACATAGTGAGTGTTTCACCGTAGTCAACGAGTGTTAAAGAAGAACGTTGAGTACGGTCTCCGACAGATTTACACCTCTTTTTTTAATGTAGTTGGTTGAAAAAGTGAATAATAGTGGAGGCCAGTTTTCTATCAAGTGAATTGCAAAATTAGCTCCAATGAAACGTTACTCATGGAGAACATGGCTCAGAGATTTCAAGACCCTAAACATTGAATGAGCATCTGTGAATGTGCGCTTTTAATGAAATGTATTCTCATCCAGTCTTCAAGAACTAGATCCTCATTCCTTCTGAAGGAAATTTAATAGTCATACGGGAAAAAATAGATTATGACCGATCAAAACTAAAGAAAAACGGAAACACATGCAGAACATCCTGGAAGAAGAGACATAAGACAGAAGAACTCCCACTGGTCCACAAGGGCAGACAGTGCCTGTGATGATTTGTTAAGACGCTAATACGAAGATTCTAGCACATCAAGGAAAAATGATTGTCTAAGTCCGCCAAAAAACGCTCAGATATGAACTGGCCTGAGTCCACGACTACTAACACGGAGATAAATCACTAAAAAGCTTGTGTGCTGCTCTGCAAAGTGAAGGAAATAACTGTGCTGTGAAAAAACAACTTTCTTCTTTATGAAAGCAAAAGTTTAAGGCTCATTTGTGCCATAGGCTAGACCTCAAAATTACTTTACAGGTCTCACTGATTTTCAGTCCTCATGAAAGTTGCAGCAAAATAACGCGTGAAATATGAATGCGACAGAGCACTAGGAGGGAACTAGTAAGCATCAGATGATACGTCATCTTAAGGCATAAATCACAAGCAACTTATAGACACTAAGCTGAAGGCACTAGATATGTATCAAACGAATCTTATGCAATGAGCAATATGTTCACACTATATGATGAAAATTATTCATCGTTTTACCTTTGAACAGACCTACCATACTAGAACTCTGACGGGCAGCAAATTCAACAACCCAGAACAGAAAGTAAGGAAAATATGGAAAAGTAGAAATTTGTTAGCTAATGACAACGAGACAAAGACTGTTGTAACATTCTCATGTTTTACCCCGTCAAGTCCAGGACTATTGAAACTCTTTATGTAGAGCGATTTACTCATTACAAACTCGAAAACTACAAAGCAGATATCAAAGAGAAACACTCTTACAGTTAAAATTGTCGAAAGTCGAATTTGGCAATGATATATCGATACGACGGAATGTATTGATTAAACATACAGTATATTCAATAATCAAGTAAATGTTGATAAAAACAGAAAAAAGACTGATGAACACTCGAAACGGAAATTTGAAGAAGACATTGGAAACTAGACAATGCTCACAGTACCTGGGAAGACTTACATTATTAAAACGAAACAAATTCACTGATGGCAAAATCAGATAAGATGAGATTTCTCGATTTATATCTTGAAAACAACAACAGTAAAGCTATGTGTAATGATGCTGGCTTCTGTGACCTGGTTAACAGTTATGGAAAAGTTCGGTCAATCGCTAACTTGCTGCATTTTTGTACGAATTTTCGAGCAAGTGTGAGATTGAGCGGCCCGATGCCGCGAGCATAATGTTTTTCCACACCTGAAGAGAGAGTCTATTTGAAAACTTAATGAACTAATTAGCAAAATAAGTTAGGAAAAAAGAAGGAGAACTAAGAAGAAATAGCAAACCTGCAATTGAAAGCACTACTTATCCGGAAAGCGCAGACACTACATCGGGCTGCTCCGCCACGAAAAGCAACCGTCCGTACTGATCTCGCCGACACACCACGACGAAGTGGTAACTGAAACGTGTTAGAAAAAAAATTAACGAAAAATTCCCTTGTCAAAGATTAGCTAAAGTGGTGAATGTAAAGTTGTAATGAATTTAAAGTTTCAAAATTCAACTTAATCGGAAATAACATACTGCAAATAAGACTGGCTCGGTTTGACTGTTCTCATTGTCATCAGATGATGAACGTTCACGATGGGTGACACGGGGTTTGCTTCGCGCCCTCTGGCGACAGGTTGACGGAGCCGGGGCGTGTCGGTGGCGTCGCACCTAAATTAAATAGATCTTATTTTAAGATAATAAAAACGAGACATGGTGAAAAACTATACGATCCATGACACCAGGTTAACTTCGTAAAACAAATAAATACAACATAGAAAATTTGACATCTTAATAAATTTGAAAATACCCAATAGTTTGTCGCCTCATTGTAGCTGAGAGGTCTTTCTGGTTATCAGAGTGCGATGTAAAGCGGAAGGATTCATTCATTATCCAAGTAAGTAATAATTTGAAATAAAGGGCTAATTTTTATTCAAATATCAAATAAACCTAAACTGTCGAGCACTACCGAAAAAGTAATTTCGAATACAATATTAAATCCATAGTACTCAGGATCGGCATTCTACTAACCTCGGCATTGGATTATGAATTCGTCGTTTTCTCTCTTAGCAATCCCGAGGCTGTTAAACAGCATAGCATACGCTTACTTCAATTCAATAACACGCAAACAATACAATCGTAGCTAACGTTTCGGCAGAATCGCCTTCTTCAGAGCCTGGAAGGGTACACCAATAAGCAACTTACTAGGTCAAACACTTAAACAGCACAAACAGAACTATGAAAATCTGACAGATAATTACAAAATCTACGGCTTCTCGAAAAAAGCCACCGCTTTTTTCATCTGTCCCCCACCAAGGAAGAACAGCCGCTCAGAGTCGCACATGGCTGACGACTGCAGCACTCCCCATCAACGATCGATGCGAAGGCAAGGAGCGAGATCACGCATGATCTCGGGACATTCCTCCCTGCTATTCATTGTAGGATTTTTGGTATTTATCCAAAAAGCCTCGAGGAGTTTGCGCGTTGGTGTTTTAGTATCCCGTGCGAGGGAAGTGACGACTTTTATACCAAAATTGTCTCCGCTATGCTTTTGTATCTTATGCGTGCCTAGTGGGGTGCCTTGTCTTGCTTTTCGTTTGCCATCTAGGTGTTCTTTTATACGGATACACAAAGGCCCATCCTCTGAAAAGGAATACAAACATCAATACCGGAAGTTAAACGACCAATGGGTCAGCTTGGTGCAGGTTTAAAATCATCGGTTATTTTACACCTTAAGATCAATAAACCAACATGTTCCGTCTTGTACGTACTTATTAAGACACATAAGTTGGCATCTTCTGATGATGTTGCGTCAACCAATCCATCATCATTCAAGGTTAGACCCATCATCAGCTGTGTAGACGGGCCAACGGATAGAATAACCTGGTCCTTAAGCCTAATACTAACCCAGTTGGTTAACCACATTCCAGCCCACCTCACGAACACCCAAATGTTCCTAGAACGTCTACGCGACGCGTCTCCTAATAACGCGTGCGTGATGGAGTCGTTCGACGTTACTGCTCTGTACACCAACGTATCGAATGACTCCGTAATGCAAGCCACCTTCGAACTTCTTGTTGAACATGAAGGAAAAATAAAAATGCATGGCTTGTCCATCCAGCAGTTTATGGCACTCTTAAAGGAGTGCCTAAACTGCTCGATTTTCAGATGGTCTGGAAAATATTACACCCAAATGAGAGGGCTGGCAATGGGATAGCGACTGGCACCAAGACTTGCCATTGCGTTTATGTCTAGAGTGGAACCCCCCGTTCTCAGTCGCCGGTTGCTACTCTACTGCAGATATATAGACGATTGTTTTGTTGTCTTCTCTACACAGAAGGAGATGGACAAATGCTTTGAATTATTGAACGAGCAGTCAGAGTGCATCACGTTCATCCGGGAGAAACCGAAGGACGACTGGCTCCCTTTTTTAAACGTTCAAATTAACTTGTCAAGTAGCGGTTACATGACAAAGTGGTACCGAAAACCAAGTAACAAAAACATCCTGGTTCACTCCCTTTCTTGTCACCCTTCACACACAAAGAGGGCGCTTGTGAGAAACATGCTTCAAACAACCACCTCTGTGTGTACAAGTAGGGAACTAAGGGAAGAATCGGGTGACTTGGCTCAGCAAATAGCCCTCTCCAATGGCTACGAAATTGTAACTCCACGAGATAAGTTTCGAAGGAGAGCGATACTCCAAAAGGAACGGTTTGGCCAAAACAAGGTCCCGTTTATCTTGCCCTTCATTAGCGATGAAATAAGTGCAGCGATGAAACGATGCTTAAGAAGGGCAGATCTAGAGCAATCGGTAGCGATAATTGAAATACCACCGAATACTCTTCGTCGCCAGTTAGTTCGTAACGGCTTGTATGACCGTCTATGTGAAACACAAAATTACGTAATCTGCCCTTATGGCAGAAAAGGTGACTGCATGAGTTCAGGCACGATATACCTAATCTCTTGTGGTACTTGCGGAGACGAATACATTGGCGAAACGGGAAGACCTTTATGTATCCGCATAAAAGAACACCTAAATGGCAAACGAAAAGCAAGACAAGGCACGCCACTAGGCACGCATAGGATACAAAAGCATAGCGGAGACAATTTTGATATAAAAGTCGTCACTTCCCTCGCACGGGATACTAAAACACCAACGCGCAAACTCCTCGAGGCTTTTTGGATAAGTGCCAAAAATCCTACAATGAATAGCAGGAAGGAATGTCCCGAGATCATGCGTGATCTCGCTCCTTACCTTCGCAACGATCGTTGACGGGGGTGCTGCAGTCGTCAGCCATGTGCGACTCTGAGCGGTTTTTCTTCCTTGGTGGAGGATAGATGAAAAAAGCGGTGAGTTTTTTCGAGAAGCCGTAGATCTTGTAATTATCTATCAGATTTTCATCTTTCTGTTTGTGCTGTTGAAGTGTTTGACCTAGTAAGTTGCGTATTGGTGTACCCTTCCAGGCTCCGAAGAAGGCGATTCTGCGGAAACGTCAGCTACGATTGTATTGTATGTGTGTTAATGCATGGAAGTAAACGTATGCTGTTTAATAACCCCGCGATTGCTAAGACATTAACAACGCCGAATTAACTCCATAGTTTCAGAAAACACAACCCAGTATGGCACCGATTACCTTTTGTTTCCTAAATTCGTTTGTGAGATCACAGACAATCATACCAGACGAAAGCTCTGACGGGTCTTCAGAGAGCACTTCCTCACCGATTGGGGACTGAACTCGTAGACTCTAAATATGTCTTTAATATACAACAAAGCATCAGATTCGTGCAAGACGACGCACATATGAGTACCTGAAATTTATCCAGTGTCATTGTAAGTGTACCGAACGAAGTAGATTCACCGGGTGTTTGTGAATCCTCCGCACTGAGCAACGGTGCACATTCTTCATACGCTCCGAGAAAATCTATAGAAATTAATGTGAACAACACAACCTAGGTAATCGACAGCATAATTGAAGAAAACCGAAGAGTTATGAACGCAGAAATCAGAAATGATTTCAGCAAATCCGAGAACTGACTCCGTGTTAACCCCGGCACGGACGAATAATTCACTATCTTCCTGATGAAAAGATACCATCACAACGATGCTTAGATAATCGCAAAACTTTGACCCCGGGCTAGATCGAACCACGATTACTCTTTCTACACTGTTTTATACACAATAGCTGAAATTTCAGTGGTATCGCCTTCTTCAGAGTCTGGAAAAGTGAAATTGAAATGTAATTTAATCAGGCACTTTCATAAACCTCAGCAGGTAAAACTTGACACCTACAATGAACAGCTCCATTCAAACACTCATCATTGACATCATTAACACTTCAATCAACTTCTTCTTAGCTTATCAATATAAGAATACTTACGTACTTGACACTCGAATGGCCCGACTTCATGCGGGCCCCAGCATGATCTCCATTTTTCGGAGAATTGCTGATTAAGCCATTATGGTTCCCAGGAATCCCGAAGTTAGTCTGTCCAAAGTCTGCCCTAGGTCTTTACCACCACATGCAGTCGCAGTCCTTGTGTATCAGAAGGAGATTTGCCCCGGAGGGATGGAAGGCTTGGTGGGCCATGAGAACAGGGATCGATTCGTGTGTCGCAGTTGCGCCTCCAACCACTGGGCCATACGCGCTCGTTTTACTGGATACAAAGTTAGAAACAAAACGAGAAGAAATCTACCTTTAGCATTCCCTTGACTGTTAGTGCGACTGCGACGTGCATGTCTGAAGCCGCAAGTTCCAGATGCAGCTGTGACTCGAGTCAATTTCTTCTCGTCATCCATGTCAAGTTCCTTTTCGGTCTCACCAGCACTGCTTTCCTTAGCACTTGTATCTTCGGCAGCACTACATCCCCTATGAAGAACGCTACATTTTTATTTCATTGATAATCATGTGAACAACACTAGAACTACGGTACTAATCCAAACTTTCAGTGACAAACGCCATTTTAGTCTTTTTGAATAAAAACGAAATATAGGAAATCTAGAAAGGCTAAGGGTTTACCTATGGCTACGTCGTCTGTATTCACGATCGCTCACTTCGTCACTAAGCATTAGTTGTTCATCTCGTTCTCGTCCAGTTAACGGACCCGATTTGGCAACCACAACTAGTTTAAGAGTAGATGCTGCTCGTACACCGACAGAATACATCTCCGCCTCATCGGGAAGAGACCGCCCCGCATATACCTGAACATAGACGTACAGGCAGAAAATGTGCAAAAATTAAACAGTCGCATATGAGTTGTCAGCCATATGCGACTCTGAGCGGCTATTCTTCCTCGGTGGAAGACAGATGAAAAAGCGGCTCTGAAGAAGGCGATTCTGCCGAAACGTCAGCTACGATTGTGTTGTATGTGTATTATTGTATGGAAGTAAACGTATGCTGTTTAACAACCTCGCGATTGCTAAGAGAGAAAACGACAGAGTTCTGTGTTAGTACAATGTGAGAACATGTAACTTACCAGCGATCTTAAACTTGTAACTTTTTGGCAAAGATCTGTAGAATCTACCATTTTCCAAGCAAACTTCATTCTGACTTGTGTTGCTTTAAACTTTTTCATTATTAAGCCTTCCATTAATAAGCACTGATGAACTCAGGTCGTTTCGTTTAGAAAATATGCAATGAAATCAATGCACATCGTCCCGAATGTGTTAGAGATAACAAGAAGCGCGACCGGATGCTATATAGCTTACGTCCCATGATATTAAACCAGCGTTTTTGATAGGAAACGAATAGAAATAGCTTCAAGTCGAGAAGAAATCAATTACTGAGAAAACGCCATTAGGTTACACGAACGTAAAAATAAGACGTCAGAACAGACTCGTTCAACATCATGGTAAATTCAGCCTTTCCAAACGTTTTATACGTGTAACCCAAGCTTCCACACGCTAAAATGCGTCTTTTAATCAAAGGACAAAGGACAAAGCTCTCGGCTCTTGATCTATTTCTCAGGGATGTGACACGATTTTCATATTAATGAGCATCGCTACACGGATCTCCCTCACATGCGGTATCTCGAGCCGGTTAATCGCAAGGCTACGTGGCGCGTCCCCAGGTGGCGGATAGGGGGTTAATCACGGACCAAAAGCGACCATTGCTTCCCTGAGACGCATGTGGATCCAGGGGATAGACTCCCTGTTTCTGCTGCGCCGATTTGGCACATACTTTCTGTATTTGCTAGGCGTATTCATGCATGCGTGTGTGGGTGCGTTCTCGCTTTATGCGGATTGTATTCTACGAGTCAATTCGGCCAAAAGCCTGCAAACCCATAACCAGCCCCCAAGTTCAGAGCCCAGCAAGCTATACGTGGGTATCAAAAATACTAAACACAGTAAAAAAAAACGGGCCTCATTCGCCTGAACCCAAAATTTCACAGCGTTGGGTGGGACGAGTATGGAGAGGCTGCTAAAATCTCATGGCCAATGGAAGCTGCCTGGATCAAGAACTATGGTGACGATCTGTACCTACAATGCACGTACACTTGCATCCGAGTCCTCGATAGAAGACTTGCTCATGCAAGCAAGAATGATAAGGTACGACGTCATCGGCCTGGCCGAAACGAGACGACGCCACCCATTCTACGCCCGTGTATGACACGGGAGAAGAACTGTTCCTCGGAACATGCGACAGCAGAGGAGGAGTAGAGGTGTAGGCGGTGTCGGCGTTCTCGTCAACGCGAGTTTGCCCATGAACATCGATTCATTCGAACAGCTTACAACCTGAATCGGACGTTTACGATTAAAAAGATGTGGATCAATACCGGCCTCCACAATCTTCGTCGCTTACGCGCCAACATCAAATTATGACGAAGAAGAAGTCGAAGCGCTGTACATGGACTTGGAGATGTTCTACATAGAAGACCAAACATTCTTCAAGGTCATTATTGGAGATTTCAATTCCAAGATCGGACCAAGAAGATCGTCTGAGGAACGTCACATTGGGACCCACGGATTAGACTGGAACGAACAGGGTGAGCGGCTCTATGAGTTTATCATGGCTACCAAGGCCACCCATGGTAACTCGAAATTTTAGGAGCCTCACCGTCAACGATGGACGTGGGAATCTCCCAATGGAGAGTACCATAACGAAATAACGGGATCAGACCACCGTCTCCTTCGTGCAAGATTTTATTTCTCGCGGAAAGGAGAAAAAGCCGCTAAATTCAAAAACCGATGTCCCAGAACCACCACAAACTGGGACTTATTCAACCCATTAGTCTGCTGTTGGGAAGATGTCGTTGTCGACAACATCGACGAGGAATATGATCGGCTCATTGAACATCTTCACGTTAGCGCCATGAAAGCTGAGAGTTCGAAGGTCACCAAGAGACATCTGTCTCCAGAAACTCTCGATACGCCAGCGTGGAATCGTATGAGCTGCGGCCAACCACAGACTAACGTTCGAGCTTGCGAAACAGTGTAGATAGGCGATAAAGGAAGATCTTAAAGACAGAAGAGCAGCAATAATGGTCGAAGCTGCAGAGACTGGGAAAAAAATTCGCAAAGCCCGCCGAAGCTTCGCCAATTACAACACCAAGATGATTGCACTCCGACGCCCAGACGGAACAACAACAGCGTCCAGAAGGCAATGGAGAAAATCATCCACTAATACTACTGAGATCTTTTCGATAGCCACGTCCACCTCCCATCATATGAAATCAAAGGGGATGGATATGTTGTACTACCGGTTCTCGAAAAAAGGGTTTCGAAAAGGATTTAGTACGATGGACCACATTCACACGTTAAGTAGGCTTATTGAAGTATCGCTCGAGTACAAAAGACCGCTCTTTCTCACTTTCATCGACTTACAGAAGGCCTTTGATTCAATTGAGATATAAACGTTGACGTCAAAAGAGGAGTTAGGCAAGGCGATACAATCTCGTCAAAATTATTTACCACCACCCTCCAAAACGTCATGCGAACATTGGAATGGGATAATATGTGAGTGAAAATCGATAGCCGGCAGTTACATCACCTTCGCTTTGCTGATAAGATCGTCCTTATAACACCAGACATTAGCCAAGCGGAACGTATGCATGCGCACTTTGATAAAGAGTGTGGAAAGGCTGGTCTTGGACTAAATCTCGCAAAAACGATGCTCATGAAGAACGGATTGGTTTCTTTCCCCATTCACGCTCAACGGAATGAATATCTCCGAATGCTCCAGTTATGTCTATCTAGGTCGGGAAATCAATATGATGAACGACTGAGCTCCAGAGCTGAGCAGAAGGAAACGAGCGGCTTGGGGAGCTTTCAAGAGCATAGAGGATGTAGGATGTAGTGAGGATGTAGGAAGAGAACAAAGAACACCCGACCACCCGACTCCGTACCCACCTTTTCGACTCAACGGTTCTTCCTGCCCTAACGTATGCGTCAGAAACTTGGTCGCTATGTAAGCAGGATGAAAGATCACTCAGCGTTATGGAACGTGCAGTCGAAAGGATGCTAGGAGTATCCCGTTTCACACAAGTAAGGGATGGGATCCGAAGTTCCGACCAACGTCAACGACCAAAAATTAAAGATGCCGTTCCATACGCCAAACAGTCGAAGATAAGGTGGGCCGGACACGTAATGCGTATGAATAATAACTGATGGACAAGGGCTGTTAGTGACTGGATTCCTCGGGATGTCAAACGTACTGCAGGATGACCACCGACCCGATGGTCAGAGTTCTTCACGAAAAGCCTAGAAGAAAGATATGATGCTCGACGAGCCCTTAAAGTGAGCAGAACCCACTGGGCTATTCTTGCACGCGACAGAGAAAAATGGAGGATTTACTGGCGCCCGCTCGAGTCACTCGAGGATCAACGGGACTGCAGGTGATACAGGTGATGAGCATCGCTGGAGGTGATTGAATGCATATTTGGCCTTTATAATGACAGTCGACGGCCATTCGATGCTTCGAGTCATTACTATTATCCTCCTAGACAAATTTGGTACCAATCTGCTGGTCCCAGAGTGATGGAAGGCTTGGTGAGCCTGCGACGCGGGACCGACCCTATGTGTATCGTAGAGCGCCTCTGACCACTGCACTACACTCATGTCTTCTAGTACAATGCCTATTTAAAGCGAATAAAAGAATCTCAAACTCACTATAGCCTGCCGGTTCGGCACAATTCGCTTTCTCCTCCATACTCGATTCTTTAGCTCTCGAATCGTCTCAAATAATCGCACCTGCTCCGACCATCGCTCACCGGTTACGGATTCGATCCAAACATTCACAGGGGTGACGTTCATCGTGTTTAATCGCATTAGTTTCAAAAGAGAAAACACTAAAAACATTTTTGCGGAAGTGAAGAAGATGAACACCTTGAAATAGTGATTAATAATACTGATATTGAGAATGGACAACATTTGCCATTAGCATAAGAAAACCGTTAAAACCTTTATAGAAAATAACAAAAGCTATATCATAGAACTCTTCCAAACGTTGGCTATCAGTACCTTCTTAACTCGTAAATGAAGAAGTGATGTAATTCATGGCATTGTTAACGACAGAATAATCACTGGTAAATAAACATCAAAGCAACAATGAAATATTACCAGTTACTCTAATGAAGACTAAGTGATACATGTAAAATATTACACCTAATTAGTGTAAATAGCTTACAAATCATAATTTATGATCCTGAGGAAGTAACAAACAAGGTAGCGGTAGGAAAGTCATTGAGGAAACCCACAGAACAACAGGAAGCAAGAAAAAGTACCTACACGTTCCAGGCAGACATCTTTAAATACATAACAGATGCAGTGGATGTTGAACGCACTAGAAGACTCTACAAAAACTACGCAAAGGTAATAAAAAACATCAGTATAAAACACGCCAAACTTCCCACATTAACATGACTACCAACTTCAATAGAATTCATCATTTTCCTCCCTAGCTGAGAATTTCAAAACAGAAGACTGTTGACCTGAAACTGTTCTATTTAGAATTACCTCTTGAAAAAGTCAGGAATTCAATCCACGTTCAGATTCGCTTAGCACAAGACCCATAATATTAAGTAATGAGCTGGTAGTCGTTAAAAATGAGTGGGCTTCTAGTCATGCAAGAGTCCACGTAACAAATGGTGTGAGGCAATATCTACACATGTTCATTGTTGCCGTTTATTTCATTGTATATAGGATTTTTGTTTCACTCTGAGTATCAAGTCGATATATAATCCAACACAGATCACCGTTTTGGGCATCGCGCCTGGGAGCCAAATCTGTGTACTTAGCACTTGGATACTCAGATGGCCTATCCTCACTGATTGTGCGGGCCCCAGCATAATTTTCACTTTTTCACGGTTTTGCTGATTTAGCCATTGTGGCTCCCTGGAGATCCGAGGTCAGCTTAGCCAAAGTTTGCCCCACTTCGTCACCACCGCAGCCATTCGCCACCGTTGTGGATCAGAGAGGGATTTATCGCCATGCGAGTAGTTTGATACCAGTACGTTGGTGGATCCTGCTATTGGTTTACTCTTAGCTAGGCTTCCTGATGGAAACGCGGGACCCCTTCTCAGTTTGAAAGACCTTGTCATGTAACGAATCTCCTGCTGTACATCGCCTACACCCAAGGAAGGACCTAGGCACGGTGAGGTGGTAGACCATTGGGAAGGTGTACTTAATAACTTATCAAAAACTATTTTTTTTGGACAAGTTAAATTCGTGAGTGCAGTAGAGACATGACATGTCACTGTGACCACACCAAAAAACCTGTGCACATCACTGACACCGAGTTTGAACGATGTCTTCGAAAATTTAATCAAGACAGACAATATCATCCCACCGAGATTCAGCAGATTATACACAGAAATCGATATTGATAGGTCAGTCATACAGTAGGATGAATAGACGACAGATGGACGAAAATAACTTTTCAGTGGGCTGCATGGAAATGCAAGCATTCTGGGATGACACCCTAACACGGTGGGCGAACTCATTTGCAACTAGAATCGGTCAGCTATACTCGCAGCTGCAGAAGTTTTACAAGGGTATGAGACTCACACTCGCCACCATACTCGAAGAAAACCATCACCATGAATAAAGATTGCGAGGAAATGAAACGAATGGCAAATGTGCTGGGCCCACACAACTCATGAAGATGAACCGTTCAACTATCCAAACAGATCCATATGTGTTGTAAATACAGATCATATCATAGTGCTTTAAAATTTTGGCAGCCTTTCCGTAACCGTTCCTCCACAACGCCGACATATCAAATTCATTTCCAGATTTTCAGAGTAGACTAAATAGTTGCCTTCTTTTGACGCATACTTCCACATTCTTGACGTAAAAAGTACAATCGAGACAGACATGGGAAAACCAGCGAACCCATCTGCATACATGAAGATACGATGGAAAAGGAGTCCATTCCGCGAATTCATCTACGTTCCAGTGCAAACAGCACATCATCCCTTTCAGTTTATGTTTAACGCTACAGCTAAAGTAGACCCCGGGGTTCGGAACTACCCTATCCGAGATCTCTATTGATTGAAAAGCGGAATTCATTGTTGTCTAGAGTGAATTATGACATAGTTTTGATAAACAGC
Source organism: Angiostrongylus cantonensis (assembly GCA_009735665.1). Taxonomy (NCBI): domain Eukaryota; kingdom Metazoa; phylum Nematoda; class Chromadorea; order Rhabditida; family Metastrongylidae; genus Angiostrongylus; species Angiostrongylus cantonensis. The sequence continues at coordinate 2,439,062 of MQTX01000038.1, forward strand.
GTCTAATTATTCTTTTTTCTTGGGGAATACTGACTAGAAATTTAACCCGCCTTATCTCGAATTTAACTTGTATTCTACAGTCTGGTTATTCGCGTTCTACAGATTCATATTTCAAGTGTGAAGTTACACAAGCGAAAGGCAGTACTACCCAACGAACCATAAAACTCTATAAATGCAACCAACTTTGGCGGCGGTCAGGGGGTAAAAGCGAAGAAATCTCTGTAGGCGATTCTGCCATACAGGCCAGCACCAAGTGCATGCAGTCAATGATGTCTTGATCTTCGACACCGCACATTAGAGGAATTCGGCCTTTAGAATCCTGAAATGGATTCTGTTGAAAACAACATATTCGAAACACGATTGATACCCAAACTTGAAACGTGACTAGGAAGATTCGTACCTTGACCCACATTGACTCACTTCCAAATGGAATGAAACTAAGCAGGAACTCAATTAATCCATTACTGAGTGCAATATGCAAGACCCTAAACGATTCCGTTCTTGTCACGCAACCATGGTAAACTTGACCCCACTAGGCACATACCCATAAAGATTATCTACAACATCTTATGTCCTAATCCTATATTAAAATCACCTGCAGCACACAATGCGCTTTTATTTTACTTTTACTACATGGTCGGAGATCACATTTGCAACTTTGTGCGGATCCTAAAACTTCTGGCATTCGATTCGCTCCCTCGCATCCATCATCCAGGAACCAATTGTTGGAACCTTTTTGAGATAAGTTTTGGCTACTGCTTGAGGAATCCCCAGCAAGCTGTGTTGTAGCGTTCCCGGGTGAATTAGAGAGAATTAGTTTGTCCAAGAAAAGTCCAACACCACCTTCTCAAACATGGAGGCATGAGCGGCTTAGCAGGCCAGGAGTGCACTCGGACAAGCGCCACAGAGGGACCTCCAAGTAATGAGAGATACCACCATCACTGAGTTACTCGCTCCTTACCATATAATATATTGTATATATGTAATACATTCAAAGAATCACAAATTAATACTAATCCACCCTCGACTTGATTCCCAAAACTATCTTCACTTGTATATCATATAACGATTAATTCTGTACTTCTAAATGTTTGCTTCTACAGTTCTTGTTAAGTGCAGGATGATAGAAAACTGACGTTTCGCCATTCCCATTGATGGCATTGCAAAGCCTTCGTTCAGGATCAAACTGCGCTAGATGACGGGTTAACACCTAAAGATACGTTTAAATCTTACAATACACAAAAAAAATTTTTTTAGCGTAGATGAGATTTTATGGTAGAAGAGGATCTAATGAATACATCTGCGTCTAACATGCTATCAGTACAGTGCAAATTCGTGGATTACATTTCAATAACATTTTGGCGAAAAATGTTGATAAGTTCTAGAGCGTTAGAATCACCTTGCCTGCTTCCTCGTTTTTACTCAAACAACTATGGTGTAGCACTGTATTGCTATCCTTGTCCTTTTTAGAAACATCCGCGCCACAATCAAGTAGAAATTCTACAATGTACATTATTGTCCGAGGTCTAAATAACAAACAGTGGCATGCTTTTAACCCGGCAGAAACTGAGCAGTCGTTTAATAAACAGGCTATAAGAATCGGTAATATACAACGCCGATTCTATCAAGATATTAAAAAAAAGCTCTCGGCGTTGATCACTCCCTCAGGGATGCACCATACGTTCGACTTCATTAATCATCGCTGGAGATGATTGAATGCATATCTGGCTTTTACAACGACTCGCGGTGGCCTACCGATGAGAACAGCCAGTGCTACTATCCTCCCAGACAAGTCTGGTACCAATTTGAGGACCCTGGAGCGATGGAATGCTTGGTGAATCACGGGCGCGTGGATAGATCCCATGTGTGTATCGCAGGGTGCCTCCGACCATTGCGCCACACGCGCCACTGTACGAAGTATTACAATACATAATAGAGCTGTAGAACACTGCTTAGATCACAATGCTCATAGTCAGTGCATCTATTCAGTTGTTCTGAAATTAATTCTTAACACATGATTTTAATTTTTATTTTTAGAGTGGTCAGAGCAAACTTTATCAGATCAGAGTAAACTTTATTAAACGAAATATAGAGGAATACTTACTCCGATTGCATAAAACTGTAGTTCTGGAAAGAATGAAGTTATCAAATATCCCAAGGCTTAAGCTTATAATATAAAACGAAGATCAGCCCAGCGTTTAACGAAGTAATAGCTATGCTTCATAGGAGGTTACTAATTTCTTAGATGTAAAATGTCCAAGTTGCAATGAAACGGAAGTTGAATCACTGATTGTGAACGTCATAGCAATACTACACTTCATACGACCACTTGCGTCACTTGTAATCTCGATAACATAAAGCATCTCGAGCGGATTGTTGAACACCTTAGTCGCTCCTTTTAGACGAACTTCCCACGCTCGAAGAACGCAAACGGCATAAGGGATTTTAGTATGAGGCCCTTACCATTTTTGGTAAATGTAGCTAAAAGCAGTTTCTCTAGCCTTCCTCAATTTGAGTGATTTAGTGAGAGTTACCAAAATTTTTTTTTCATAAAAACATACATAAAACAAACCGAGGACGCACGAAGTGCCCGACTCTTTGACTGAATACATGAGGGCCGTCGTACCACAGTCATCGACTGCTTCTATTTCTGATCCTTTACCTATTAGATATTCAACACAGTCGTAATTCCCACGCCATGCCGCCAAATGAAGCGCAGTTCTGCCGAGAGGATCACGGACCGAGATAAGTTGTGGATAACTCTAAAATGGTATACTAAGACGCTTATATCTTTCCCAAGCCTGTAGCTTCGATTTGGTGTTCAAACTTCGGTAAAAATTACACATAATTGTAATTGTTAGGTCAATTTTTTCCACTATTTAGTGAGCTTTCGGCCCAAAATCGAAAAAAAAACGATTTATAAACACTAAAGGTCCATGGATTGAAATAATGGTGATATTCGACTAAAAAAACGACTACCAATTTTAAGGAAGAAAAAGTCCTTAAAACACAATGTCACTTTGAATTGATGCAGCATCATCAGAAGGCCACTTAACCTTGCTTACATCATGAGGGGTGTAGTGTTTTTAGACACCTCTGAGCACTATGCTACACGTACCACAAGCAGGAATACTGTTGACGTGCTGGTCTAGATCTTTTAGATTATCGGTGGTTTGACAAAGGCTCGGACACAACCTATGTTGTCCTACCTTTTTCATACAACTTCCTTTTCGTGGCAAATTTATGCACAGTCCTGTCCTCCTGATTCCACTTGGTGAACCGGAAGCGTCGTTTGTGCTTCGCTAGCAAATCCCAATCAAAAGAATGATGACCTCGACAATGAAACGAATATTGGCAAGAATATGCCATCTATATGCATTCTCTTCTTGCATTAATCGAGTGACTTCATTATTCTTTTCAACGCTGCAGTAAACAACTTTGGAGGAACGATGTTGCCTTGCCAAACCATTTTTCCTACAGAAATGGTAAGGAATCGAAGGAACAACTTTATTTTTAGGGTTCAGCTACCATAATAGTCAGCTAGAGTTCTTGTGTAGAAGGTGCCCACTCTTTGAGAGATGAGCGCTGATAGGACTGCATCCGTCTAGACGATGTTGAACGATTGTTCGCATGCGACAAAGATTTAAAAAAAAAAAAGGTACTGAACTCTAAAGCTACATACGCTAGGTTGCTCAAAAATTAATAAAGTATTTGGAATTTCAATTTTCTTATATATGTTACAACAATAAATTCCTTTCAAATTTATTTCTATGTATATACGCAGTTATAAACATAAACATATGCACATATGTATATACACATATATACACATATACACATATATACATATATGCCCAATATTATTTTATTTAATTTCGCTTTGTACCGTTGAATTACAATACGAAGTGTAATTTTGACAGATTCTACAAATTAGAAACAGATGACAAAACAGCAGCCTTGATAGAGTTACTTTTACGAATTTGAACCCACTCGTACTGCACTACAAACGGCTCGACGCTACCAATGAGTTATGGAGCCAAAGAAGTGTTAATGAATGCTACGTGCAATGTCAGCTTCAAAAACCTTACCGTAGAAACGTCGGCGAAGTCACAGTGTCCTTTTGCTATTGACAACGATGAATTGAAAACCTACCAGTAAATAAATAGATGCACAGTTGTTCTAGAGCTTGTTAACAAACTCCGTGCAAGCGTTTAAATTATTTCGGAGCAATTAAAAAACTGGAAAGTTAAAGAAGCTCGGCAAAGGCGTGAAAAGAAAAGGACCCATCTTTCTATACCAGAACGCGGAGCAACACATCGCGCTTCCACACTAAAGAGGCTGTACTTGTAGGACTACGAAACTGCCTTATCCAGTATCTCTCCTGACCTCTCACTATCAATTATCACACCAACAAACACCTTGACAACTTTCTGTGCAAGAAATACTTCAGAATTCAGGTCGAGGCAAAAACTTCCTCTATTGGCAACCGTCTCCAGAGCTCCAGAATTTTATGCTGTCAAAGGAATCTGCTTCTCGCAGTGGAAAAATGTGTAGATTCTAACCGTACTTATCTCGATTAACTAAATTTATTCTGAGTTGAAATATGCGTCTTCACAGATACAGGTAGAAATCGTACACTGATTTCCGAATCAACGTAAATACCACGCTCGGACGGCAAATCTGCACTTGTAAAACCTTCATTTGCCTATTTTGCTCGATGGGACAGTCCACTGCGTCTGGTTCAATGAATGACATGGAGTACAACATATTTTTGGTATATGACAGTGCTGTCAGTTTACCCTTAGATGTGCTGATGGTTGGAAAGGTCGAAAGACGGCGTGATGAGTCTGTAAGGCGAAGCGCATGCCGAACATCATACACCATACGACACATTTCTGTCACAATAACGATGGTTTGAAGGCACTGAGAGGTATGTATGTGTTTTCCTGATTAACCTACTACTATTCCACCGACATTCATAAGTGAATCTGCTGACTTAAGCCAGAGTACATAAGTTCATACAACCACCAATGTGTAATACGCGAGCCCCGGAAAGGGCAATTGCTGTCTCAGCGTAAGTTTTGCGAATATTTCAATTGAGTTGTCTTCCGCAACATGCCCTGCCGTGGAAAATTATAGTGGGTAGCAAATAAAAGGTTAACATTGAGTTCATACATTTATACAAGTACAGTAGATCGAGAACTCGTAGAATTAAGCCAGATAGTAGTTTCCTCAAGCAAAAGTAAAAAATTATTACCTCTAAGAGATAGGTGACACATGAAAGGTTTCCAAAATACGCTGAAAAGAGCAAACCAGGAAAGCCGCAAAGTTCAGCATCGTTGATTCGTTTACCAGGAGCTGTCGCTGCTGTAAAAATACACAATACGTGGATTGCGCAACAGCTAATCCTACGCGCCATAGCAACATGAAACTTAATGTAAAGCACGTTAGAGGCATGAGATATGCAATGGATTGGCAAAACAAAAAACAAGTGAAAAATGGCACTGTTGAGTTTTTAAAAAAAGGACTTTGCCTCCAGTGAACCACATTTCACTGAAAATATCTTTGTAGAAAAAACTTGATATTCGCTGAAAAAAGCTCTCGAAAAAAAGAGGAAAAAGGAAAAAGAAAAAAATATGCAATAATCTTATACAACACACCCACATAAATCTTTAGATTTCGTATCTACTGATGTATTATTGAACGACGATGCCATGTTTCCACTGTCAAACGCTGAATCAGGACATAACTGTCGTGAGTTTGGCAGCAATTGTTTCAAAACGGAGAGCTAGAAGCAATATATACAGTTTTATAGTTTTTGCAAAAAAAAACGCGGTAATTTGAAACAACATATATGTACAAATATAAATATATAACACTGGAAAGTGGGATGCACCGCAATGGCTAGATATGCAGTCTATCATGGAGTAAGGTGCTGGCTCAACCCGCCCCTTCACAGTCTCCTCCAATCCATGTAGAAACGCCTTAATTCGCCTATCTCTAAGATTTCAAGGCGAATTCACTCGACCAGTATTCTACGACATTTGTAAAGAACATCAAATCCTCAAGCAACAGCAGAATTAACACGCGAAGTGTTCGAAGGCCACCATGGACCATGAATGAATCCGAAAAAACGAATCGAAGGTAAGCGATGGTGGATCTGGTATACACGTTCATTTGAAAAACCCGTAGCGCCGTCAGAGACATAACAAAAAAAAAAAACTACTGATGATACAATCATGTAAATGGGGCGCGTGTAGCACAATTGTTAGTATCCTACGATATTCATGGGATCGCTCCCCGCGCCCATGACTCATCAAGCGTTCCATCCTACGGTGTCGGTAAATTGGCAACAGACTTGTATGGGCGTATAGCAGCATTGGCTCGACACATCGGTAGGCCATTGTAAGTCATTGTAAAGGCCAGATATGCATTCAGTCAACTCTAACGATGCTTGATGAAGTCGAATACAATGTGAATCCTTATAGCATTGACCAACCCCTGCAGCTTTACTTCATCTTCTTTTTATAATCATGTATATATTTACATATTACCACAACACAAAATAAGTGACAAATAAAAATGCCGACCACAGAGGGATGAAAGGCTTGGTGGGCCATGGGCGCAGAAATCGATTCCACGTGCGTGCCGTAGTGGCACCTCCAACCACTGCGCCACACGCGCCCTTAGCGTTACAATTACCTAGATTTATGTATTGCAACTCTACCTCTTCATGCGAGATATCTTGAAATGGTTATATTGCAGTTGTATTTCTTCAAGTGATAAATCCCAAAATGGTTAACCGTAATACTCCCTCAATGCAAAAGAAAACGTGGCTAAACACGAGAAACACAAATCAAGAGCAACTTTATCTTTATACACCATATCTGGGCTGCCTTTAGGAATTAGATGTTGAGACAATAATTTCTTTTGCTTTGAAAGAAATTTTCTAGGAATTAAACTCCTTTTTGGGGCATGTGTAGCGCAGTGGTCGAAGTCGGCCTGCAATACACATGAGATCGATCCACGCTCCCCTAGCCCACCAAGCCCTCTATCCCTTCGCGGTCGGCAAATTGTTACCGAACTTGTCTGGGAGGATGACAACACAGGCTCGGTACATCGGTAGGCCATTGCGAGCCGTTGTACAGGCCAGACATGGATTCAACCACCTCTAACGATACTTGATGAAGTCGAATGCATGGCGCATCCCTCAGAGATTGATCAACGCTGACAGCTTTATCTTTCGTCCTTTGAACTCCCATTTTTCGATTGGCCTACAGCTGCTTATGGTAAAAATGTGAGGATGTTCTAACAAGGCTGGCTGTCTAAAAGAAATCACGTCCAGCAATGTGATATTAAAGAGAAGATGATGAATCCCTAAGTCATAACAGGATCCACACGCAAATCAGACTAGTTCTACGGATCACGGTTTTAAGATAATAAGACATACCGCACGACATATGAAGAAAAGTCATGTAAATATATAGCATCTAAATATATGAACAATTAAGTGTATTCGTGAAAGTGTTTTGTATGCATTATACCCTGCATGTCAGTTAGATCAAAATCTTGCTATCAGGTGACTGAAGGACTGAAATTCTGGGAGGCGGTACGAAATAAAAGGTAGCCTCATTTCCCTTATTCTAAACGCCTCGAAGTAGCAAGGCTAAAGAAGATACTGTAAGTATCCAGACAATTTGCAGTTGCAAAAAATCCCATTATCGGAAATTTCTACTGATAAGTTGATGACAGAAGTTAGAAATGGGCATGACGTCATCGAACTGACTAACATGGACTTCATTACCTATGTCCCAATATCTACACGTGATAAAAACGTACCATAGACGATCATCGGCACAAGATTAGCCTAAGTAGAACGTCTAAAAGCTTCACTACGAAACCCCAATAACAAAAAAATGTACAAGCTTTCTGAGTCTATCTTGAAAACTAAAGCTGTTTATGGTAATAGAATTTCATAAAGCTTTCACTCGACAATAGACATGATAATCTCTTCGTGGATAGCACTTTAAATGAACTGACCATTAAAGCTTTCGGCGTTCATCAATCCTTGACCTGAGGAATGTGCCGTACATTCTTCATTAAATTTAGTTGGTGGTGACTGAATGCACATCTGACCTTCACAGTGACTCGTGGCAGCCTATTGATGTTTCCAGCAGCCTATTGATGTTTCCAGCCAATGCTGCTATCCTCCCAGACAAGTCTAGTACCAATTTGCCGACCCCGGAGTGATGGAAAGCTCGGTGGGCCATAGGGGCGGGGATCGTTTCCACGCTTCCAACCACTGCACCACACGCGCCCTTATCAATAGAAAGTTTTATGAAGAGATCTATGTATTTCTTTAGTAATAATGTATTCTCTTTAGGAAGATAAGATAACTAACATCGACGAGAAATATGGCGGTTCACACTACACTTCCACGCTTGTAATGAAGACGCCTAAAGTTTTGAAAGCAGCCTATAAAAACCTATGCCTGGGAAATGTAACGCAGATATTCCAGCGGACAGCTGCACTGATGTTAGTGCCAACTTGTGCCTGCGCTTTAAAACTTATGCACAAAAGCGACAAAGAAGACCTTAACAGATTCGCAATAGAACGAACTTTATCTTAATTGTTGATAACCCTTTGACAACTATAGAACTTGAACAATTAAAACTTCACAGACTAAATTTCCAGGAATTTAAAAACCATTCAAAACATGGAATATTTCAGTGCAGGCGAGACAACACTCTAAATATCAGTGATTCCTTGAGGGGCATCGTCGTATCCAATTTGGCTCGATACGAATGCTTACGACTATTGCAGCTACATCTGCCTTCAGTCGGTATTCATAAATTGTAGTGAGATGGCGATATCATTTCTGTTTGATCTTTCCCGTTCGTCTCTCCGTGATATGCTGTATACTCTTGCAACACCGAAGCAATGAAGTTAATCGTCACATACTCGCTGCACGTTGTTATCCTCCTTATTTTATTACTGCTGTAACATTTGTATACAGGTCCAATTACCAAAATTTGAGGTTCACTCTAGGGCAATCACAGGAGGACCAGTGTGCCAAATCGTGAGAAGACAAGAATTCTATGTTGAACGAACTAACAAAGAACTATCGCATCGGTCTATTTCTCATTCCACTGAGTCAATTAAATAAAATTGCAGCATTGCTTGACGGCGCATTCTCTATTGAACATTCCAATAAACAGAGCAGAAATGCTCACACCCTTAGGTACCTACTTTCTGAAAGCGCTTAGACAAGAACTAAAAGAATGGAGACTTTATGCTGATTATTACAAAAAATTATAGAAAACAACTAAGAGATACTTTTTTGGATACATTCCATATTGCATTTACTTTTATAAAAGCGCGTGCGCCGCTGCGACACACACGTGGAATCGATCCCCCGCCCATGACCAAGCCTTCGATACCCCGGGGTAGGCAAATTGGTCCCAGACTTGTCTGGGAGGATAGCAGTACTGGTTCGATACATCGTTAGGCCACGGCGACCGACTCACTCTGAAGACCAGATATGCGCATTCAATCACTTTCAAACGATACTTAATAAAGTCGAATGCATGGCGCATCCCTCAGGGGTTGATCAACGCCGAGAGCTACTATTTTTTTTAAGTAGGAAATCGCGACTCCATGTCATATGTCATAGACGTATACAACAAACTTAACAGGTCAGCATTAAAAGCAAGCAATGCAGAGAATTATTCAGCCTAGATTGTTTCAATAATGTCCAGAAAAAGTGCTAATTATATGAGAAAAGTACAGATTGTAGGTGAAGTGTAAATTTTAAAAAATCTACATGAAAACTGTGAAGTTGCAGAGTGAAGTTTTTCCTTTCGAGAAAGACATTTTCGAGCACATCAGTGCAAAAATTTGAAAAATAACTGAGAACACCAGATGTTTTCAAAGACATTACAAAAACATATCGATCGATGAAACTCATAGAACAAATTCGTCCAGAAGTCATTCGTGTAAACTATAATGTATGCAAAACAGCTAGCTGTACATCCATCCAAGTTGCCGTATTCATGTGCTAGCGAAACTAATAATTTATAACAAAAATCAATCCAAAAACGCTGCTTCGGCATAACGAACAACCGCAGGCGACATACTCATTAAAATTACATCACACTGTCAAGAAAGTATTAATAAAGCTCTCGGCGATTGTCAGTTCCTAACGGATGAGCCATGCATTCGACTTCAATAAACATCGTGCGTTGTGACTAAATGCGTATCTGGCCTATACAATGATTCGTCGTGGCTTTCCGATGCATCGAGTCAGTGCTACTATTCTCGAAGGAATGTTTAATACTAATTTGCCGACCCCAGATCGATGGAGGGATTGGTGAAGCTGGGCGAGAGATCGGACCCATGTGTAATTATGGTGCCTCCAACTATTGCGCTACACGCACCTCCAGAAAAAAAACATTTTGAGTGGATAAATTTTCAGTTGGTATGTGGTGTCATTGGTATCGTCACCTCATGATCGAATAGATTCGAAAGAACGCAGAAATTCGTCTAATCTCGACAAATTAGGAAGACAACCATGTGGGAAGCTAAGGAGAAAAAAAAAAAAAAAGAGTGCACCACTATCTCATGTGTGGTTATTCATCTGACTTCTAAACGGAAAAGCTATTTATCACCTCGGAGTCAATGGATCGGCAACCATTTTATTAACTATGGATAAAGTTGGAAATCGTCCTTTTTAAGTCCCAATTAACAAAGTAGTGAAAAAGTTAGAAAATTTAATAACTTATAGGAGAGACTTTGCTCTGAGGCTTTAAGGATATAGGAAAGGCAAACAATAAAGTGTTCCACGTTGGTCGATTCCTGAGAGATTCGCCATGCAAACAATTTCACTAGGCATCACACTAATGAGCGAATGCAAACCTACCCAACAAACTATCACTAAGACATCTAAGTTTTTTCTTTAAACACACGCTTTTTCCTCTGCTCGTCGAAATATCCATTGCGCGGAGCCTAGCGCTTCTTGTATTTAATTCGTTTTCTTGCACCCATCCTCAATAAGATCCTCAAACTTTTTGCGATGGGTTCGGCTGCTCCTTGAGGATTGTTGCCTTCCTTACGGAGTTCGTTAAATGCTGGTCGATTTAATTCTCTCACGAGTTATTGGATAACCAAGCTAGAGTTCACATTCACACTATAGACAGTCAACTGTTTCAAGAAAAATCTGGTAGTAACTTCTCAACGCCGTGCGGATGAGGGGTTGGTGAGTCAGCCACAAGTTCGTATCAGCATCGAGCATGTAATGAACGGCATCACTACCATTGCGTTAAGCGCCACTTATCATTGAGCGGCTCCCTGTCTATGAATGTTACAGACTTATAAAAATGGAGGACTCTGAACTAAAACTCAAAATGAACCTTAAACCTCAAAAATGAAAATTCTATATTGATAGTCAAAGGACTATACAACAATGACTTCACTCCTTCTTCTCTTCATTGGTGCCAAATATTTCGCATAAGTGCTACCACAGTTTTATCCTTGTCACTCACCTGGTTGTATGCCGCCGCCCAGTCTACAGGGGTAAAACCTCGATTGTCCTTCACGAATGGGTTCGCCCCGAACTTCAAAAGGATGGCCACCGTATCCTGTTCCCCAATTGCAGCTGCAACGTGAAGAGGTGTCACTCCATTAATGTCTCTGGAACTACACAACTATGAAGAGAGACGAAATGAGTGGAAAACTCATATATTTAGATATATATCATGTGATACATCAGGAACAATCCATAGGTACATGATTACCTTACACCAGAGAAATTTTGAACGTTTTAAGATATTAAATGTGAAGTAGCAATAAAAAAACCACATGCTACTTGAGAAACAGATATATCAAAAAATGTACACCTAACTTTGTTTAATCCACTCACGACCATGTTAGTTTTTCAACAACTGACGATTTCTAGAATATTTCACGACCCCTAGATTAGCCGACCAGCCGAGAACTTAAACATAGGAGAGAAGTTACTCTACCACTTCAGGAACATTATATATATATATATATATATATACATATACATGTATACATATATATGCATATATATATGTGCATATGTGTGCATATAGGGCTCGGGCAGTGCAGCAGTAGAGGCGCCCTGCAATACAAATGGAAACGATCCCAGTGCCCTGCTCCACCAAGCTTTCTGTGCCTGCGGTGTCGGCAAGTTGATACCAGAACTGTCTGGAAGGATTGCAGCACTGGCTCAATACATCGGTGGTCCACGACGAGTCATTGCCAGATATGCATTCGATCATTTCCGAACGATTCTCAGTGAAGTAGAATGCATAGCGCATCCCTCAGGGATTGATCATCGTCGAGAGCATTACGTGTGAGAAATAGTACAATAAAGCTTTGAAACTACGTGTCAACAAATGAACGTCTGAAGGGATTCAAAATCAACAGAAATTTAAACAACTGGTAAAAAAACAAACCGTGTATTAGGATTGCACTTTTCCAAAACCTTTAAAAGAACATTTCGGTTACGCAAGTAAGCAGCACGGTGCAGATAACCGCGGCCCATACTATCACGTTGTTCTAGGTTGCTCTTTAGAATAAGTGGCCAATACGGCCCAGATTTTGCAGTCAATGATAACATACCGCATGTCCTAGAAAAAAAAGCTAGAAGGTAGAAAAAGAATACATAAGAATCCAAAGAAAACATAGTACTCGCTAAATTAACAGTTACTGTAACTGCAAGACAAGTTAATCGTTACCCCGTTTCACTCCGAAATCAAACATGAACCTTCTTAAACACTAAAAAGCACTTATTATTTTAAGGAACTAATAGTGTACCTTGGGGAATGAACACCCACCTTCCTCTTGAGTCTTTTCGATTCACACTAATTCCAGAAAATTTCTGTAAGACCCATTCAAGACAATTGTTTTTACCATTTGCAGCTGCAAAGTGAAGTGGCGTATAGTCTGAAACGTGCGGGAAATCACTAATGAGTGAAAGACAATTGATTAGGCGTTCTGAAAAGCCATGCGAAGAAAAGTCAAACGGATATCCACCATCTCTATCACGCCAACTCAAGCAGACTTCAGCACTCGACTGGCTCAACAGAATAGTCATCGGTTCGATGTAACCTATAAAAGCATCGATACTGAAAGCTAAAGAAAGATAAAAATAAAAATGCTTAAATCAGTCACACTTTTTTAAACGTTGGTTTTTATTTCGAAAAAAAAAGCATATAATGAACATAGCACTTACCGTATTTCATAGCATAGTGTAGAGGTATGCGATTTTTCACATCCGTACAAGTGAACAACGGCCTATCCAGAGCTCCATTCTTCTTCGTCACTGTTTCAGCTTTTTTCTGAAATTAAGAATTTACAAGGAAGGCAGGTGTTTCATGACTACTGTTTGTTTTGGTCAAACACCTCCAATGATTACAGTATTCACTGATAGAGAAAAACCACTGAATTTTAGCTCAAGGGTCGAAACGATGTCGCACAATAATCGATATAAAAATGGATCTTAATAAAAGTCTTTCAAAAAACCTGATCTCAAGAACATGAAAGCAATTTTATGGCAGTCGTTCATATTTTGCTCGGTCATGCAACACTTTCTCATAACATTCCCAGTTACAAACCTTAATTTCTTTCGCAAGAGGTAGAAGAGGCTTAGCCATATTGCGCATAGTAGCTAAATGAACGGGTGTTATGCCTTGGTGAACACCAGACGTCGGGATTTCCATGAGATCTTCCATATGTGCAAATAACTAAAAAAGGAAGTTAGAAACTTGAAAAAAAAAATCTTCTCACTGCTCTTATTTCAGAACAGCAACTTCGATACAAATATACTGATAATAATGAAAGAAAAACGCCGATAGGAAGAGAAGTCGTGCGAAATAATATGAAAGCGCAAACAATGAGTTATTTCATCAATTATTATGAAAATCATTTACATACACATATGTATACACACACGTATATATATATATATATGCATATATACACATATACATGTGAGAGTAGAGAGTGGAGAAACGGGTTACCGTCTCATCGTGGCTGGGAGGTGTTCCTGAGCGACTGGCCACATTGCACACCGAGGCGATTCACCCCCGGCAAGGCATTCCATGATGATAAAGAGTACGTCGTTTCCGTAAAGAAACCTAGCTAATAGTAAACCAACACCAGGATCCACCACCGTCCTACTATCAAACAAGTCGAGTGGTGACAAAATTCACCGACCCACAAGGGTCCGTGGTGCTGAAGACCTGGGTTAGAGTTTAGCAAAGCTGACCTCGGGATTCCAGACAACCACAATGGCTAAACCAACAAGACTCCGAATAAATGGTAATTTTAGTGAAACCCGCACAACCAGTGAGGAAGGGCTATCAAAGTACCCTACTAAGTATATATATATATA